>NXFV01000959.1:0-86268 GCA_002803225.1 Gamarada debralockiae | reverse complement strand
GGGGGGGGGGGGGGGGGGGGGGGGGGGGGGGACTGGTTGAAGGAGCTGCGAGATCTAGAGGTAGACGGGAGACATGAAATGGTAGAATCGATGTGCATGTAAGTGGGTGGGTGGGGTTGGAAAGGAGAATACTAATATGGACAGTGCCACTTTAATTGCACTGTAGAATATTCTTGACGGCAAATTACTGAGGTCCGGAGTCACTTGAACAAAATCAAAAGTAGAAAATGTGGCAGGATCATGTCATTTCATAAAACTGTCTGCTATGTATCGCATTTTGTGACATCTCGTACGTGTCATCTGTCGTTCGTCGTAGTCGCATGAATCTTATGCATCTCCTCCTTCCACATTCATGTTAGAAGAGCACCGCATCAATCACCTCGTAACATTTCCCCATCCGCGTTGCGTTCGGGTTATGACCAGAATAACCATAGCATCGCAGCATCCGCTTTTCGAGAAAACCCAGAGAACACCAACCCAAGCAACCAATCATCTCGTCTAGAAATCCGATGAGAGGAAAGCGAAAGGTGGATTTGTAAAAGAAAACAAAGAAGCAACGCAAGCCAGACTCCTGAGAGCAGCATTTTTTTGAGTTCGCGAGACAACAAATGAAAAAGAAGGGAAATGTTGGTGGAACAATTATACAAAGAAGGCCGAAATCGAAGTAATCTCGTTCGTCCATAGTCGTATCGCTCGTCGAAATTCTCAAATAAACTGCAAGCCACCCTTTCCAAATGCCCGGGGTTCGTTCTTCTCAATATAAGATGCCGTTTTTTTCGTCTCTCTCGTGATCGTTTCGCTTTCGGTCTTGTTCGTATTCATTGTAGGGGAACTTAGTTGGGGCATTGAGCCTGGACGTGGCCGGGCTGCTTGCACTTGTAGCAAGTTCGCTCGGACGAGGTCTCGGAGGGGCAGTCGCGGGAGAGATGTCCGACTTCGCCGCAGTTGTAGCACTTTTGGCCTTGGGTGCAGTCACCTGAGAGTTGTTAGAACGAGCAGGAGTGAAGGAGTGAGAGGCATCGTACGAGACATGTGTCCGTAACCACCGCAGGAGTAACAGGTTTGTCCTCCACGTCCACCGCCGAATCCACCACCACCACCACCGTATCCGCCTTGGTTGCCCCCGAATCCTCCACCGTATCCGCCAGCCTCTGGGCAGTTACGAGCGATGTGTCCGATCTTTGAGCACTGTAGAGCCAAGATGTCAGCAACTGTCCCTGTAGAGTCCTTCTTGTGCAGCATACCTTGTAGCACTCCTGGGATCCACCACCAGACTGGAATCCTCCGCCACCACGTCCGGCACCCTCAGAAGCAGGGTTCTGGCAGTCCCGAGAGATGTGGCCTGGCTGACCGCACTTGTAGCAGGTCTTGTCCTTGGGTCCCTCAGGGCATTCACGGCCTAGGAATGGTCAACCAATGCTTCCAATAATTGTGCCAAGAGAGCTTACTCATGTGTCCTTCACCTACAATCGCACGTTCGTATCAGTCTCACACTCATATAGCAGAATCGTCGTTTGTCGTCACTCACCACCACAGTTGTAGCTATTCCAAATTAACACGGAGAAAGCGAAGACAGGGTTAAGTAACTCACCACTTGGCCGGGCCTCTGGTTGGGCAATCACGGGCCTGTGTGGGGTGTTAGTATGGAGGGTACATTCGGTGTGTCAAAAATGTTGGCTTTGGCCGAATCGTACCTGGTGAGAGGCATCGCCACCTGGAATTGAAAAGTTAGCTCATGGTCTGAAATCATGACGTATGCTTGATGAGGTTGTGAAAAGGAATAATCCAAGATTGCAGATCATCTCTCTCAATCTGTAACCAGTCGGGACGAATCCTTCAGCCTGCAGACCGCCTCCCATTGGCCAGGGTGATTTGTAGCAGGTATGTAACTTGGAACAATCTCAAACGGAGGCGAAGAAGGGTCGCGTGCATATGTGGGTATTCGCAGATGGAGACTTCGACGTGAAGGGCGTGGAATCGAGGCATTGTGTATGGAATGAACGTGAGGAGCAGTGGGAAGACTCACAGTTGTAGCAGCCACGGGCTTGTCCACCACCGCCGTAAGAATCCATGTTTTTGGAAGGAATGGAGGGTTTTCTGGAAGAGAGGAGATTTCTGTAAGCTTGTATTCGCAAGTTGTAGGTCTGCGAGGGGTATTTTGGGTATATTTTGCTGTTGAAGGCGAGGTGGAGGTGGGGTCAAAAGAGGGTCGGTGTAGAGAAAAAAAATGGTAAAATCGTACCTTATTTAGTAGAGAAGTTCAAAGAATTACTGCACGCGAGTACAGGAGATAAATGGAAGAAAGCAAAAAAAGGTGATAAAGGACAGAAGAGAAACTTCGGTCCTTGTTGAGGTTGGTGTTTGTAGTTGTTGACTTTGCGAGGAAGAAGATTCAAAAATAATGTTCGGGGGGTCTTGTGGCCGCTAGCAAAATCCTGAAGCAATGCTTAGGCGACGACCCCTCTCAGGGCATTTTACTGGCCACATGAGCCTGTGGGCGCAAGTGGGGTAGGATTTGACAGAGTGCCGTCCCGATTCGATGGCAGAGCATTTGTCAGGAACAGGAAAGGTGACCGATCTACCATAGAAGATGGCTACATTCTAGAAATTCTACGGTTATTGGGAGGCTTTCTAGCATCAAATATCATCAAAACAGGGACCGAAATCATCTCCTCCATCACCAAGTTACACAGCGGGATGCTGTATGACCTCTGGCTATTGATCCTTCCGAGATCTTGCATTTCTGAGTTGTGCGCACAACCTCATCTTGCATTCTCTTTAACCCGTTTGGATTCTTGCAGAAGAGCGTCGGAAGAAAGATCTATGATGGGAAGTGAAGCCTACGAGATAAAGAGTGACGACTGGGGCATTTTTGCTGGGGTTTCAAATGTTTTCAATGATTGAGGGATATTGCTGCCTTCCAACCCTTCATCCCAAAAGTCTGCAGCGTGTCACCAAATACAGTACCGAAGGCCTCAAACCTCGGGTCATAATTAATTAGTATCTCCTCAATATTGCCCGAATACCCGTTCAAGACTTCGGTACGGAAAGCGGCAGCCATCTGCACGTAAGATCGAATTCGGTCCTAGGCGCATCACATCTGCGGAATGCGACCAGTCTGGTGGCCCGTATCGACAGCCTCCATATTCTAGATTGATAATTTTCTGCAGTGGAAGCCGTACCCGCTCGGCATTGAGCAGCATATGACAGAGCAAATCGCGGCTGCGATTCAATCCATCATGTGATCAGTCTCGCCTCCATTGACATTCATAATAAAATGCTGGGTTGCGCTTGCAGGCACAATTTTCGTGATGGCTCGAGGTTCTCCTCATATCATACATCTGAAAGTAAAAGTAGAGATCTGATTCCGCAGAGCCATCCGTCGATCTGACTCCGTCTCAACCTTCGTCTTCATCAAACTATTAGCTATTCACGGATCCAAATCTCGGCAATGATTTCGATACATATCTCACAGAAGGTTCAGTTTGTCCACTCCTTGAAGGTTCAGTCGTTTCAAGTTCCAAAACATTACTATATCTTTACTATTCGAAGATGTTGCTATTAACATCATCCTTCCCTCCCTCCGAGCAATCAATTCCCTCTCAACTTTTTCGGCACGGGTTCATAAGGAAAAGAATCATGGGCTCGTACATATATTCCTGCGTTGACGGCAAACGGGCATACACCATGCTACGTTGATCTGCGTAAGTTGAATGCCTAATTCCTATTTCTTCCAGTCATGTCTCGCGGAGTCCACTGACAACGTGAACCATCCAGCAGGTCGCTCAGCATGCGATCTCCAACTCACTTCGTCCTCTGTTGCATACAATATACACTACCTCACGTACCTCGCTTCCGAGACTCCTGTCGCAGCCATCGGCCATTCTCAGGGCAATCCGAATATCCAACGGGCACGTGTTTCTTCCCTTCAACTCCCAACGTCCTGAGCTCGTAGGCCGGACTGGCTCCGGATTTAACCCTGGAATCGAAATGTTCAGGCTATTTGCGATGCGGTGGGAGATCCCCCTAGTGCGATCCAGCAGTTTGGCAGCAAACCATCAACAGAAATTTACGATGCTGTGTTGAATTATAGGGGACGTCAAGCTTGTGTGCCTTCGACGACTTTTTGGACTAAGATACGTACAATCATTTTGCGACCTATAACAGAAAAGACCACGAGACTGACGAAATTGAATTTCTAGACCGATGAGGTCGTCGTTTCTGCAAAAGAGAACGCCGACCTCCCAGGCGCGACTTCAATCTCAATCCAGTCCATCTGCCCGCTGCAGACCCCGACCACTTGCTGATGCCCGTCAACGGTCCAGCCTTTGCATTTGCGCTGGATGCGCTATCTCATGGTGGGATTGCTGATGTATCGAAGATGCCGAGCAGTATTCGTGATCAGCTGATTGCGCCAAATATGAATGGGAGGTCAGTCGAGGCCTATCCCATAATGTGGACGTAGAAACGAAAAAGTTGTGGCAATGGCTGACAAGGTTTCGTAGCTCTGGTAGATGTCATTGTCAAGGACGTACTCTTGGGTAATGTGAAAGTTCCCCTACCCGCCCCTTCTCTGCTCCTTACGATAATGAAAATTATGCTGACGAATGTTGTTGTACAGCTTGGAGGCAAAGGTCTATGAAAGCCGCCTGTGCTTCCGTATGCACAGATTCAGAATCAATAGGTAAAGAATTTGAAAGGACAGTTTTGGCAGAAGATCGAGGCTTTGGCGATGTACCAATGACCATTACGCAGCCGAGTGCGATGAGGAATTCCAAAGCCAACTGGGTTTCCTTCTTCACCGAGAGGGGTTCAAATGATTGGCTGTTCGCGTTCAGCTCCTGTGATACTTGTCGATAGCCGTAGCCAATATTATTTTAGTGGCTCGTAAAACAAAGGGGGCCTCACAGCCTTGCGGCCTCAGCATTAAATGCCGACAATTATCAAGCTCGCAATTTCGCATTTGATATTTTCCTGTGAGATCTAGATCATCTTTTCTTGAGATCATTAATGTCGTTCTCTCAGGCTTCAGCCATTTTCTAGTTGACAATGGCGTCTTATCAATTGATAGTGGCGGTGGTGGCCACCGCTGGGCTTTCCCCTGTAGTCGCAGTTGCCGCACTCGCTATATCATCCCTTCAACCTCTTATCTCAGTAAATTATACTACCGCCGCTGCAACATACCCTGGGTGAGTAACCAGATTTTGGGCCCTGTGTTATCCAGTCTGACTCCTTCAGGATAACGGAAGTACCATTGACCTCGACGAGAGCCTTGGCACTAAGCCTTGCGGAAACAATATCCATTGCAGAGCAAAATGTGGCGAACGAGGTGATCTTCGAAGATTGGATCTCCTGGGATGCTCAAGATGAACTCCAGCGGCAAGATACTCTCTTTTCTTGCGACCAGGGACTTCCATTCCATAGTCAATCCATAGACTCGAACGAAGAGGATCAGACTGTGCCTGATCCTGAATGGTCATTGCCTGCAGGCAACGCCCTTTTCACAAACTTCCTAGAGAGCGACATTGAAGACGGAGCTGGTGATATTCTGCCAGAGATATTTGCTGCTGAAGAAAGACTGTCAACGAACAGGTCTGCATCATTTGAACTACAACCCAAAGATGAACGAACGAATACAAATCCAGATCGAGATGAATACAACTTTACAACTGGGAATGGCGATAGCGGATACAAGCCACCTCCGAGTAGCTCTACCGGGAAGCGTCGCTTTGACCCTAACCCTGATGAATTTCTCTTAGGATTCTCAGACCCGGCCGTATCGGATCTCTCTGGTGAACATTTGAGAAAAGAAATGAAAGGCAGCGACTGGCTATACCACAGTCATGGTGTTTCACCTAAATGGCCCACTGCCAAATGGAGAAGACAACTACCTAATTTTGTTCGGCTGGCTGTAGCCACAGCACTCTCTCTTGGCCTGGGCAAAGACGAGAGCGAACGAAGGAAAAAGCGACGAAAGACTTCTGCAGACAATACTGACGCGACATCACCGCCAGCGGATAGCCGCATTAGGTTACTGCCAGAGACGCGACCAATCTCGCAAGAGCAGCTGGTTGCCGAAGTCAGAGGTATTTACGCTGGTCTTGTAATGGTTGAAGCGAAATGCATTGAAGTGGATGCGCGAGCCTCGCGAGAGAGCACTTTCTCTCAACCAAAGTGCAACAACGAGCAATCGCAAGCCTTAATAGCCCTACATCGTATGTTGTTGCAGGAGCACCATGCTCTCTTCCTTGCATCTCAATACCCATCTCCGTCTCCAGCACTACGAAGACTCGCCAGTAAATACGCAATGCCAGCCCGAATGTGGCGCCATGGTATTCATTCATTTCTCGAGTTGCTAAGACACGGATTCATTAGACCATATGCAGGCATTCATTTATCTCGCTTACTCCATGATGGCCCTTCCGTATGAAACGGTTCCTGAGTTTGAGGAAACTTGGATAGAGTGTTTAGGTGACCTTAAGCGATATAGAATAGCGATGGAAGACGGTGATATTCGCGAGAGAAAAGTATGGACAAGTGTTGCGCATCACTGGTACTCAAAAGCCTATCCTCAGGAATCCTTGCCATCGCCATTCGAGACTGTGCTTGCAGGCCACGCAGAATCACAATATCGATTGCCTCCTCTCGATGCAGCGCCCGTCAACGCTCACGGACCTCTCTTCCCAGAGAAAGAAATGGGTCACGGACCTCTCTTCCCAGAGAAAGAAATGGGTCACCTTGACTTTGCAGTCGCTGAATTCTATGGGCTACTTGAGAATCAGATTGAGACAGTGATGCGGAAAGATATGGAGCAAGAAGATCATATTGCGGCCGCAGACAATATTTCGAGAATAGGGCTTGCCTCTCAAGACTCGGTGAAACTGGTCAATGCCAGAGGTGGCAATGATGAGTGCGACGTTCTGCCAATGGTAGTCACAAGTCGTCCGGAATTCGATTGTCATGATACGCTCCATCTCGGAAGCCTTCCCATAGAAATTCATGCGGGGATCGCTCAGTACCTATCAAGGCGCGACTTTGGTAATGTTTGTCAAACAAACAAGAGAATGCAGGATGTATACAAGTTTCTAATGGAATGGATTAAGGTGAGCATTTTCAACTCAGTCTGGTACGAGCCTGCTCCATTGTACGTGAGAGTTGAAGGACTTTTAATGAATGACAGCTACTCTTACGTGCCAATCTTTGCGATTATCGCTTTATGTTTCTTTTTAAATGCTAAATAATTGTCCTGACTAGAATATTAATTTCACAAAGCAGAAGAGCGAGCCAGAATGTACTATGAACCACCCAAACACAGGATTTGAGGACAGTCTCTGCTTTGAGGAGATCCAGCAGTGGACAACTCAAGCAACCTTAGGACTACCTATGGATCCCTCCGAGATGATTAAACCATCTTCAGCCAATACTTTCCCGGAGAACGTCGACTTTGCCACTTGCGCCCCTTCCACGATGATGGAACCATTCGACGACACCCTCGACAGCGAACTTCTTTTGCTGGAACAACTGTATTTTGACTCAGAAGATAGCCAAGAGAAAGAAGCTGTCTCGAAGGCCTCCACATTGCTTGGAAATGTGGATTTACCGATTGAGACGCTAGGCTCAGACAAGATCTCCGAATTCACTGGAGCGTTGCTTGGCCAGCAAACTTTCGCTGCTCGCGACTTGATATTAATGTCGTATGTCGATGGGGCTCAAAACGGCCCACGACAAGCAGATCTCGGGGACTCTAAGGAGACTTCCGCTCTTGGTTGTGACCACGAGCTAAGCCCATCACTCGATGTCGTCAACGGCATTAATGTTAATCATCATGCTGCATGTCAAGCATGTCCACTGGCTTCCCGACTTGGAGGGGAAGTCGCAGCAAAGATGCCAAATTGTCTCCGTCCCGGCTTCCGGTCCCCTTCGACAGCTCTCAGTGGATCCGCACCAGGAAAATACATCTGTGCAGAATGTCTACGAACCTTTCCTCGCATGGGTGACTTGAAGTAAGCTATCCCTTCCAATCAAAAAGAAAGCGAATGCCAGATTTTTAATTCTTAATTCAATGCAACAAAATAGGAAACACACCAATTACCATACCAAACCATTCCCTTGCCCAACTTCCGAGTGTGGCAAGTCTTTTGGTCGCCAACGAGATCTCAATCGCCACCTGAAGGGACGTCATGGAGTTGAGAAAGAGTATCTCCCTTGCCCCCACCCGACTTGTGGCAAGGCGTATACAAGGAAGGACAATTTGGGGAGGCATATGAAGATCACCCATAGCTGTCAGGAAACTTCAGACGGCGATAGAGCAGATGGTGCTAGCAGAGAAGATGAATAGATGACGCTATTGAGTTAAGGATTCACATAAACTAGGAAATTTTTGGAGTTTGAAACATATTATTAAGTCTGTTCAATACATTTTTCAGAAACCCTTCTCAAAATCGAAACACGTCATAGTCCGGGCTTCAACAACTACATCGACAACGACAAACACTCAGCTAATCGCAAATACCTCAAATGAAAGAAACTCTTTTCCCTGGAGCTGACCATTCGCCGTGTTGGTAAAGACCAGAGTTACACACGCCGAAGCACTTGATCGCTTGAAGGTAGTCGATCAAGTAGCAGCTTTGTGATCATGGAGAAAATCATTCACATACATTTCGTTGGCTCGAAACTGATCTGCAGGTGCAGTGCAAGCTGGCAGGCGGCCGTACAATGGAGCGGTTTCGCAATGCGCTTTCAGAATCCTTCAATTTCAGGTAGGCAACAGAGATACTATTTGAAGGCAATTCGGACGAGATGATCTCCCCATTTACGGGGTTTACCTCGTCTTTTGCCTTGCAAAATGTTGAGTTCATCCTGGACTAGGGTATTTGACTTCAATACACTCTCACGCACACGTTCCATGTTTCAACCCGCCCTTTGTGATATGATACATTGTCTATACGCCTTCGAACTTTATAATACAACCACTCTACTTTTTATCACATAGGGCCCCTCATGAGAGGACTCATCTGCTCATTCCTCATCGCCATCTTCTGCAAGATTTCTGGATGTCGATGAACACTAGGCATCATGCCCATACCAATGCTCCGCCTAATAGCCCTCGCAATCCGTCTCTGGTTGACCGGTCGAAGACCTGTTTCGTTGGAATGCTTGATCCTTCCCATCGGTGTCATATATTCGGACATGATTGAGAAATTCTGCAAGTAAACAACAGTTAGCCCAACTCCCCCCGATCTCTGTACGCACAATTCACATAGCATTCCGGAAGGGGAATCACAAACCCTGTAATGCTCGGCAGGCTTGAAGTCCAGAACATCAAAAACATCGTACAACGGCCTCCCTCTATTCTTCCACTTCGCCATCTCGACCTCACTCAAATCATGAGGTGCATAAACATCGCCCTCCTTCCACCTTCTCGTAATCTGTTTACTCAAATCTTGGCCCATTTTATGTTTCGCCAACTCATCTGCGCTGCTCATGGACAGCTGGCCAGACCCTCGGTTCGCCGCTTGACGTGCAGCATCTCTGTTCTTCGCTTGGGCAATGAGTCTCTGCACACCGATTGTTGCGGCTGAGTTGCCAGGGGTGGGAGCTGTCCGCGGTAGTGTTGTGCGGTTGTGTTGGGGGAGCTTGAAGGAATTTTCGAAAGGATCGCGGCCTTGGGGAGGGGATCGCGAAGGGAGGGTATCACCACCGATCGAGGCGAGGAGATCTGCGGGGGATACTCGAGGACGGTCGCCTTCTATTGCCTGTTAGCTGATGGATTAGAAGAAGGTAAGGAACGAACCAGCTTTTCTGGGTTGCGAGGTTGAGAACATAGCTCTCATTCCTCTGCCCTTATTTATAGCCTGCCTCGACGCATTGAGGCATTGTAGTCGTGGAGGCGCCATCTCGTCTTCAATCGCTCTTAGGATGTCTCGATTAGAGGCGTGCTCCTCGAGATCGATGCTAATTTCTTAGCGCCGGCGAAATGATTGGCCGATCCGTCTAGAAATTATTTCGACTTTCTCCTCCATGGCAAAACTTGAAAAGGACGACCAGGAAAGAATAAATAAAGCCAATCCAGTCTAGAAATTATTTCGACTTTCTCCAGACCAGGAAAGAATAAGTAAAGCCAATATGGTCCGCAAACTCAAGCATCACGAGCAAAAGCTCCTTCGAAAAGTCGATTTCACCACCTATGCAGGCGACAACAAGCATCGAGATGCCGATGTCATTCGACGATACAACATCCAAAAACCTGGGGATTACCAGAAGTACAACCGTCTCTCTGGGGAACGTCTTCTTTCGCTAGGTCAATTCATGAGAAAAGTTTGCTAATTCCATTTGCAGAGCCTCAAACAACTAGCCCACCGCCTCGCCGCTCTTCCACCCGATTCTTCATTCCGTCTCAAGCACGAAAAACTTCTTCTCTCCAAGCTCCACGACATGGGCATTCTCCCTTCTACTGCCTCAACCGCCAAGCTCTCCGAAGTCGAGCGCAAAGTTTCCGTTTCTGCCTTCTGTCGACGAAGACTGCCAGTCGTGATGACTAGACTACGAATGTGTGAGAATATACTAGGGGCCACTAAATTGATTGAGCAAGGGCATGTCAGAGTGGGAACGGAGCCGATTACAGATACGGCATTTCTCGTGTCGAGGGCCATGGAGGACTTTGTTACTTGGGTCGATGGATCAAAGATTAAGAGGAATATTTTGAGGTATCGGGAGAAGCTGGATGACTTTGATTTGCTGTAAAAGTGCTTGAGGGATTTGTGGATATATTATGACGAGTGTTCCAAGAAAATTTGCATTGCAGCGGCGTTTGGAAGGGACCAAAAGAGGGAGTGCATTGGGAGGGAGTTTTGATACCACATTTCATGAATAGAGTCAGACCACAAACGGGTTTCGCATCACATGAAGCAGTTTTGCATCAAGGAGTGAGCTCCTCAACCCTCGCCATGCTATCACCAGTAAGTGCCATAATGCGAGAGCACCTCAATCCTCTAGTTCTAGCTTCCTGTTGCCAAGGCTCTCTTGCTATTATCTTTGTTCGTCCCCCTCACAATGGTCCACCTCCTACCACCTGTTCAGATTGCAGCAAGCAACCTCTTGATACTTTCTTCAGTAAATGCTAAACCCTATTATCGTGTTTTGCAGCTTGACTCTGCTTCATGGTCTTTTGGCCCCTGCGTTTGCTCGTTACTCAATTCAATTGCTCCATTAGCCTGACATATTGGGAACTGCTAGACTGCCGTCAGACTTCCTCGTCGAAGTCAGTTGTGTGCTAAATATGAGTAATTTAAAGGACTACAGCAATTTCCTAGGTCCTACATTTGTATCATCACTGCTAGGCTTTCACGCTGGGCCAGTAATCAATCGTTCACCAAATCACACGCATTCCAAAACTTGGTAAAAGCTTCATAGAGAATCATCACATTGTACTAGAATTCAGTATCCCGCTACCCATGCATGCATCCATGTATCTAAACGCCCGCACTCCATCCATGAAATAGAATCACTCAAAGCAAACCCATCACTGAAATCACGCCATGCCATGCATTTATCCACTAGAAAATCATCCACGAAATATAAGAGAAAAGCAATCGTCCAAACGCCCCCAACGGTTTAAATACTCCGCGAAGGTCTATCTAGTAAATACCCTGTTGTGGTGAGCACTTAACTACATCCACAGTCTTTGTCTCTTAGGCAGTGACCGTAGTGGTGAACAACAGGTCCACCACCGAATCTATTGACAGTCTCAAAAGCACACACACTACCAGGAACATGGCTGGCATGGATCGTAGTAGTAGCGTGTCTGGTTGAGGTTGGACCGAACTTGAAAGGATCGCCAACTAGAATGCTGGTTGTGCACTTGGTGTGGTGGATATTGACTGGAGTCGGGCTAACGTTGACCGGAGAACTCATGGCTTCAGAACGCTTAGGGTGCATATATCTCTAAACCATTCCTTCGTCTTGTTAGCACAATAGATTAGGGTGTTGTCTTGGATGAAAACTATGCCTAGTTCTTAAATTCTAGGTAATTAGTCGCTAAGAACATCGAGGTAAGAGTTTATAATATACCCATGCTTCTTAGACTCCCAATCCCGTTCGAAAATATATAATTCTGACTTGTGAACCTTACTATCCTTCCACCAAATAGCAGCCTAGACTATCACTAAGATATCCTTCCTCTTCTTGTATGTTGTGACCATCTCTCTACTTTATCTTTAAGCTGGTTGATACTATGCCCATTCTTGTGTCCTACTAGCCCCGCGTTCTGCAAAACACTTGTACGAGAATATATATTTCATAAAGTCTAAAACTATTTAATCCTTTCACACAAGACACTAAGCAAGCGTTTTTGTAGCTACTTTATTAGTAAGGTATAGACGTTTCTTGCACTTCCAATGCCAGATGTCTACTGCCTTGAGAATCCGAGTAATAGCTCCATTAGAGATTTTGATGCCCATATGCTTCCGGATCTTGGCCATTAATACCTTGGGCTCCTTTCTACGAAGCTAATAAGGTTCCGTTTAAAACGATCTAAATATTTGTCTGGCCGACCAGGACGTGCTCTCGAGGTACCTTCATCACACGATAGGTCAAGGAAAATAGTGTTGCGAATAGTAGATTTGGGGATTCCAAGCCCTCTTGTGATTTGTGGAGGCGTCTTGCCTTCCTCGGTCTTCCCAACTATTTTGC
This sequence comes from Gamarada debralockiae, assembly GCA_002803225.1. Taxonomy (NCBI): domain Eukaryota; kingdom Fungi; phylum Ascomycota; class Leotiomycetes; order Helotiales; family Hyphodiscaceae; genus Gamarada; species Gamarada debralockiae. The sequence goes on along the minus strand of NXFV01000959.1, from coordinate 73,578 downwards.
CTCTTATATAGAAAGAAAGATCATTATAAGGAGTAATATTGGAATTCATAACGCCTAGAGGGCGACGTTGTATATACATTTTAGTGTGTTGAAGTGAAAGTATTAGAGGAGAAACACGCGATTTTTCGTGTTTTCGCGCAAATGCACGGATTATTAATGTTACCTACTGTATAGCCTAAGCTCTGGGTGAGCCAAACCTGAACTAGGCTGAGTAAGTGAGCCAAGGAGCAAGCTTACGGTGGACAGGGGCGACCTGTTTCGACTCCTCGGCTGTCACTGGCGAAAACGGTCAAGGATTCATTTGAGAGCCCATTTCTGATCGCGGCTTTTATTGGCTGTCTCGGTGACCTAGCCAATGAGAAGCAACATGTTCCCTCGCAGGACTCCTTTCAACCTTCAGTCTCAAGCATTACCAAACATAAAACATACTCTTGTGCTGCTGGCATGCCTCACAGTATACGATCATGATCTCGCAGATTTTCTACTCGTACACGGTAGCTGCTTTCGTCGTTTTGACTTCAATCCTCATGCTGCGCCAAAGTCAGGCGTCGAACGGGCAGCAGCCCGCGACAAAGCCGCACCTGTTGGCGAGCGTGCCACCCGAGCAGCTCCCTAAATACATTCAAAGTCTTATTGCGGAACTTCCTAGCTGCGTTATCCTACAGGCTGATGTCGCGGCCTTCCGGCAGGCTATAGATTATAGCTGGGCTCAGCAGAATCGCGAGATCATTCCAGCCTGCATCGTACGCCCTCGCGACGCACAGCAGCTCGGCAAGGCGATTGCAATCTTGAAACGGGAGCATGACAGCCGCAGCCAGGCCGGAGCCCCAATCACCGGGTTCTTCGCCGTCAGGAGCGGAGGTGCCAATCCAGGTCTCGGGGCGGCAACGGTGCAGGATGGCGTCGTAGTTGATCTCAGCTTGTTTTGTGAGGTGACGCCCGCTGTCGATGGATCCACTGTGACCGTCGGAACGGGTGCTAAGTGGATCGACGTGTACAAAGCACTAGATGAGAAAGGACTGGTTGTGATGGGAGGGAGAAGCTCGCCAGTTGGCGTAGGCGGGCTAACCTTGCAAGGTAAGATTGCTATCGATCTTATAATGTGACTAGTACTAATAATGTGGAATCAAAGGCGGAATATCGTTCTACTCTCCCAGGTTTGGCTTCGTCTGCTCTAATGCCGTGAGCTACGAGGTCGTACTCGCCAGTGGAAGCGTTGTGACGGCTTCGGCCTCAGTGCATCCGGAGCTGTGGCAAGTATTGAAGGGCGGTTCTAACAACTTTGGTATCGTCACTCGTTTCACGCTGCGTAGCCTGCCTTCCGCGCCGCTTTGGGTTGGGCAGATGTTCGCACCAGCAGCGTTCCAGCATGCAAAGGCACTGAAGGCTTATCATAACTACCTCGAGCACGCGAGTTCTAGCCAGCCCGGCGCGTTTGATGAGAACGCCGCTGGCCCAATACTCTCCTTTGTCTACATCCAGAGCATTGGCCTGCAGCTCATCGTCCTCAATCTTGTGTACACGAAGGCCCCGGAGGACAAAAAGTGGCCGGTTCACTGGAAAAAAACGGGGTTTACCTCACTGTGGAGCTTCTACCGCAGCTCTAAAGTGCAGAGCCACACAAGCGCCGTCGAACAGATCGGCCGTACCGCACCAGCTGGCACCCGCCATATGCAGGGCACGACAACTATCCGCAACGATTCCGAAACCATGACGGCCGCCTACGCCATTTTCTGTCAGACTACGACCAAGCTACGGCACGTGAACGGCCTGCTGTTTCCCTTTACCTTCCAAGCGATCTTACCTGGATGGATGAATAAGGGCTACCCGAATGTTCTCGGCCTCGAGGGTTGTACTGAGCCATTGATCATCATCGGATGCTCCGTCACATGGGCCAAGGCCAAAGACGACGAGTTAGTCCGGTCGACTATCCGCCACACCCTAGAGCAGATAAATGCGGTTGCAGCAGCTAGGCAGTCGGACCACCCGTACAGGTTCATGAATTATTGCATGGAGTGGCAGCGGCCCTATGAAGGTTGCGGCGAAGAAAACTTGAAGCTCATGCGGGAGACTAGCCGGAAGTATGACCCAGATGGCCTCTTCCAAAGCGGATGCGTTGGTGGATTCAAGCTAGATATTTAATATAACAAGATATAGGTGGAGACTTTATTGCTGGTTTTATCTTGATCAAGCTATGAATAGCTGGCTAGGCTGCTACAATTAGCGAAATCACTGAAAGAACTCGTCTGTCTTACACTATAAATTCTATTACAATATAATTCCTGGCGTTATCTCGGGCTCGCCTTTATAAGGAGACCTAGGTAAACCTAAGTAGACCTGAGTAGACCTAGGTAGATCTGAGCCGGGCCTAAGCCGAGCCTAAGCAAAGGCGGCGTTGGTCACGTGCGCGTAAGGTTGGAGAACGTGAACATTACCGTGGTATAACACCTTTTCTTCAAAAAAGTTTGCTTTGGTCTCAAATCATGCTCTGAATCGCTTTCACTTGAGTGAATTCTTTGTTAACTACGTTCAGTTAGAGACAACGAATAACCAACTCGATTACTTACGGTTCAGCGGCAAGGTCATTCAGGAGATCAACCACCACGGCATATTCACTTCGGCTCCCCAGTACCTCCGAGCTCGGGCACTAGAAGGGGCCCTTCGCCCTTCAATAATATGAACTTGAATAAAACAGCTAATAGAGAATAAAACGGGGCAGCAAACGGGAAGTTCCCGCTGCCATATCGTCCACAGACCAGCATCATGCCAAGCAACCCGGTATTGGCAAATTATATCGCCCACATCAAGCACCGCACCAACACCTTCTCTGCCCGTGAGACCAACCAAACGTCCGGCGCAGCTGCCGAAGAGCTGAAAGGATTGAATCGGGTGAGTTATCCCTACGTCCCTTGAAGTTTGAGAGTGTTGTTGAAACCAAACGCAAAGCATATTTTTTTTTGCTAATTTTCTTATAGAGGGAAATAGTAAGCGAAAATACTGAATTCGCGAAGCGAGGAAGGGAGGCGGGGCTGGGTAATGAAGAAGTTCTCCGAGTGCAAACGAAGATAAAGAAAGACCAGAAACAACTTTCCAAGCTGGTCCTCTGAGCTCTAGCTTGAAAATTCAGAATAGGACAGAAACTGTAGAGTTGCAACAAGAGCGAGGCATTTCCAATGCTTTTTGCTAAACTGCAGACGTGCTTGTCGTTCCCATGCAATGTCTAGACAGCTAGGACAAGAAACATGCTGCGCAATTTATTCAGATTAAAAACTTTCAATCAAGGAGCAGGATTCTATTGGGGAAACGTCAGCGAAGAACACTCCCTTGTAATCGCTCAACTTGCGCGAATAGCTGGGAACTTCAGACGACTTAGAAGAACTTTCACCTGCCCTCCAAGCTGCTATTAAAATCGAGGGACAAATGCAATTGATTCTGAACGGAAAGCCATGTATTCCTAGATTCTCAGATGATACTAATTAACTAGATGATAACAATAATATGAGATTTCATGCCATGTGCTTTGCAATTGTCCTATCCAGTTGCGCTGTGGAGCTAGAGAAGTAGGTGCTCAGGGCCTAGCCACTACCCTAAGTCACTTGACCATGATGTCGCCCCAAATTTCACAATGACTTCCCAAACAACTTGAACAAGTTCTTCACTGAACAGCATGATACCTACCCCAACATCTCAACAATGAACAATAACGCACCTTCTCCCAACAACATCACAGTCCAATTAGCCGATCAGGTGACCTGCCCCTTTCTTCTCCTGAACCAATTTGAACATCCAAGAACAGCACCCACATAACATATTATGAACTGTTCAAAACCTTAGAGCAATTAAAAATACGGGACATGGTTAAGATCAAAGCACCACTTAGTGAATTCTAGGTCTTGAAACGAGCCACTAAGTACCATATTCCATGCGTTTCCGCTTAATCACGAGACTAGCACGAGGACTAAGCCCTTTCTCTCTCCAAAGCGATTTTCACTGGCAGAATCCCTTCCCTTTTTAATATGTATGGGGTAAATTTATTTTTTGTTTCCCCAAACAACCTCCAACGTAAACATCTTCCAACAACAATCAACAAGTCCACCTGAGTGACCATGGAGTCAAGAGGGGAAACGTCGGCCACTAGGGGTAAGTCTTTTCCGTTCGTATTTCGCCAGGGGACATCGCTCGGCCCACAAACAATCAATACTGACAGAGATCGTAGCCTCACCTTCGAATTCTCCCACACAATACGAGAAACTCTCTGCAGCATTTGTATCTACAACCTCGCGATTCGAACTCGAAGAATCGTTGAAGAAACACCACCTGAAGCAGTCAGCCAAGGACAAGTACAAGGAAGAGGAAGACAAGATGGACCTCGAAAACATGGCGCGGGTTTTGAACAGCGAGCCTCGGGGCCAGTGAGTTACTTCGAGTCTCGGGAATAGGAGCACTTGCTAATGGCTTGGGATAGGGAGCCAGTCATCGATCGCACGCTCGAGGTACTGATGAAGGGTAGTGCCAAGCAGGGATATGACGTTTGCAAGACATACGCTCGGGGTTTCTTGATCACGCACGACAATCTGATCATCCCGGCCATGGCGGCGATCAAGCAGGATATCGATACTCGCGAGAAGGCGCTCGAAGCTGCTGGTCGAGTCTGTCTTACTCGTGAGATAGCACTTATTGGCTATGCCTTGGGTTTTGGAAGTCTGCCGCGTGACGAACGTCTCCGCCTCATCGAGCTTGACGACAAGGACCTAACCGGCTTCAGAGAGAAGGGCTGGGAGTCTGCGCTTGGAAAGCAAGCTAAGGCTAAGCCGGAGTCAGAGCAACAAACCATTTTCGATGTCTATACGGAGGAAGACAAGTATCGATGCAATCGAGTTCTCTTCCAAGATATTGGTGCGAAGGCGTTGGAGAAGGGCACCATCGACGAGTATAAGTTCAATAGAATTATGAGACAATTTGATGGCTTGGACGCTGGTTGGTTTGACAAGTCTGGTGTGCTGGAGGAGGCGCCGGGTCTGTCTGGTAGAGGCCATGCTCTGAAGGAGATGGGTTATCCGAAGGTTCGATTTCCCTATGCCGAGTCATCCGAATCGGGTGAAGATATCAAGGTTGGCAAGCCCTCTGTTGCATTCAAGCCTTCCAATAGCGAATCGCTCGGCAATTCTCAACGATCCGAGACCAAAGTTGAGGTTGAAGAGCTTGGCAATATCAACTACCACCAAGCAAAGCCAGTTCTTGACCCATATGATTCCCGCCTTCCAGCCATCCTGCAGAAGCTGGTTCGCGATGCCAAGGATGAGCGCACTCGTGCCCACAAGGGCTACGGACTGCAGCTGACCATCGACGACGACGCATATCCGCAAGGCAACGCTAATGATCCCGATATCTCAACCATGAAGACCATGCAAGCAGCCCTCGATGCCCAAGCAGAGGAGATCCGCAACCTCAGACAGGCTCTTGCTATGAAGGCGGAACACGACGTTGAGGCTCAAGCCCGCGCCCTTCAAGGTAAGAACAGGCAACTGAGAAAGGCATCGGGCAAGGGCAAGACCAAGAGCAAGGCGAGCATGTCGCTCCAGGCGGCCACACAATTAAAAACTGAAGTATTCAAGCCGGAAGGAACTGCGAGTTCTGCGAGTGGCCCGAAGAGTTACCTCGAGGCTGAACGTGCCCGGGCTTTGGATAAGCTGATCAACTCTGACCGACAAACGTAATTCAATGATTGGAAGTCATTAGACGTGCCCGACTAACAAACTCGCAGTCGACACTTGCATGACAACTTGTTCTGGTCGCATGCCAACATCGTCAGAGAGGGACTCCACTCTCGCGATGAGTACGATTTGTTCCCAGCAAAGGATATCAAGCAATTTCAAAAGATTCACGAGGATGCTAGCGAGGCTTTCGCCCACACCATGCTTGAACTTGCGGCTGACAGTGCGGCTCTTGCAACTGCCTCGTGGGAGGACATGGAAACTTGGGCACGTGGATACTTGATGCAGAAGCGCCTCTTTCGAAACTCATAGAACCCACTTAGCTCTAATCTCTCAACCCTTTGGAACAATTGCTCACTCAGAAACTTTCACAGGCATTGCGTATCACGAGATCGAGGCTAAGCATCTGTAGAATGAGTTGTGCCGTTTTGTGATGCACTTCTACCATCCCATATTGTAGAGGCTAAATCGCCTCGTCGTCCGCCTCGTTGCCTGAGATCTGGAAAGTCCTTGGGATGGCTTCTCATTGGAGCTTTCTCGACCGAGTAGATGGGTAGTGGATGGTTCTGGCAATTTCAAACGAGTTGTATGCATGCAATATGGGGATCATGGAGCGATTTCTCTTGTGACTGGACAGCCTTGTGAGCTAGCATGGAGTTCTGGGGGGCTGGCTTTCCTATCGTTTGTGCTTTAGGCAGACGTTAAGATAAGCTCTGCAATGCAAAGAATCCTTCACAGCCTCATCGTGCCATGGCAACTGTGAAATCTGATTGGCACTGTGAAGATAATTGAGTTCTGGAGTCCGCTCGCGGCATTCGAGAAGTGAGGCTGTGAGTTCGGAGTGGGATTGATGAAGTGAAGTGGAGCCTGGGGTGAAGGCTGAGTTCATGCGGGGCCGTAGTGAATGCGGCCGCTTCCGAGCTGAAACAGCTGTTTGGTGGGATGGTGCGCAACCATGAGGCACATGTTTCTCAGCTCACCTCCCGAGTTCCGTCACACCCTTTTCTTCAAACTGACCGCTGGAGTGGCTACAGAGATTCATATAAGGCGGGCGTTGATGATCAGGAGTCATTTTATGTGGCGGAGTATTTATGACGGATGGAATGCGGCTCTGCTGAATGAAGAAATTCGAAGGTTGACGAAGGTGAGTCTTGAAATACGTCATCGCTCTCAGATTGGGCGCCAAACCAAACTTGGTCGGATCGGGCAGGGGTTCTTCAGCTTGGGACTTTGATGCCAAACGCTTCCAGAAAAATGGGGGGGCTGGAAGGGTAGAAACGAGGGACCAGAGTAATATCACAGCCAAACAGAATTCCATCTCAGGTTTTTTCAACCTGTGCGCTGTGCAGACCGGACCAGGCATTGCGACGTGTCAATTCTGCTCAACTCATAAAAACATCCAAGATTCCGTCAAGACGGACTGAAGTCGGATTGAATTCCTGACGGTCTTGGCACTGCACAACCCGTACATCTGGATTACTCTTCCAAGACCTCAACAATTCCGATTCCATTCCGCCCGTCACCGAGTTACAAAAAACCTTCATCAAATCCCGTAGCAAAGTACCGGCTAGCCTCGTACTCGAAGAGACAAATACTTCAGTACACTTGCTTGCCATCTGACGCAACAATCTTCACCTCGTGCGCATCCGACTTCCCGCACCTCCAATCGTATCCCCCCAAGAGAGCAACTCGGCATCCAATTGCTGCTTTGTAACGACCACCACACGCAATCTTCCCACTGGCCCATCACAAGATAGACTTGCGCAACTTGGCGTAGGGCTGGGGAAAAGGGAGCAGAAATCGACTCATCTAAGCGTTTACGTAGTCAGCTTTCTACCTACCTCGGTGAGAGAGGGGCAACTGAAGAGGCTTGGCACAAGGCTTTGGGCTTGGACCATCAGCATACAAATCTCGACGTCGACCCCACCTTTTTGGATTATCACGTTCAACGACCAGCTGACAGCAACTTCTAAAACCCCAACAAACACCTCAGCCTACGGGTATACTCAACATCGCACACAGATCAATAATACCACTTCAAAATGCCTGAAGTTACAAGAGTTGTGCGCAGTTCCTACCGCGATCGCGACGATTACTCATCCGATGATGAACGTTCATCTTACGGACGTTCACGAGCTGGCGGAAGTGCCTATCGCACTGTCCAACGTTACCGTGTAACGCCCAGCCGAGTCGAGGAAGTCGAAGAGGACCGCCGTACTGCACGCCTAGAATTACCTCGAGGGGAGCGCATCGAAGTAGACCGACGAGTTGAGCGCTTCGTCGAACCCGAACGACCACGATCTTCCATCGACATCCGCCCACGATCAACTGTCGTCGAGAGATATGTCGAGCGAGAACCCATCCGCGAACCAGAGCGAGAACGAACACGAACCGTGGTTTACGAGCGGGATCGAGAGCGCGAACCTGAGTCTGCGAGACCTTGGGACCGAAGAGACAGTAGACCCTGGGAATCGACGCGGGACGTCCGGGAAACCGATGTCACGATCGAGAAGCGTGTTGAGCGCCGTGAAGAACCTCGTCGGGAGGAACCATATGAGCTTGAGAGATATCAGAGAGAGACTGAGTACTACGATCGCCCTGAACCTCCTCCACAACCGATTATCATTCGACAGCGAGCGCCAGAACCACAGAAGATTATCGTACAAGAAGCCCCGCCACCACCTCCTATCGTTCTCCCCCCTCGCGAGGAGCAAGGCTTTCAGGTTATCCGACGAGCAGAAGTTCAACAAGAGACGCGACCAGAGCCAAGAAGAGAGGAGGATGAATACTACTATCGACGAGATGTCCGAGATATTGGGCCAAGACGAGAAGACGACTTTGCGATCGCTGCGTACGATCGTAGAGAAGTTCGTCCCCGAGATTCAGTTAGTGATGGAGAATACAGCGATGGTTCAGACTATGTCGTGAAGCGGAGAATTATCAAGAGATCCGAGGAACGAAGCCATAGCCCACATCACAAGAGACATCTTGCTGAAGGCGCCTTGGCTGGTGCTGGTGTCGCTGCTTTGCTGGCAAATCACAGAGACAAGACTGGAAATGCACCTGAACATCGCGGAAGAAACGTTCTCGGCGGTGCTGCTCTTGGTGCCATTGGCACAGAAGTAGTCACAAGAGCTAGGAGTCGATATCGCGAGAGACATGAGGACAGGAGCAGATCAAGATCAAGCAGCCGGCACTCTCACTCTAAAGTCAAGACCGCTCTTGGACTTGCAGTTGCTGGTATTGCTGCGGCTGCTGCTGTCAAATACGCCCAAAATCGCAAATCAAACAACGAAGAGATGGGCAGAGGTCGCAGTCGGACTCGAAGCATTTCAAGACGTCGCAGTCCTGGTGGCTATGATGATGATTACGACTCTGATCGGCCTCGTAGCAAGAGTAGACATGATGCAAAACACCGAGCTGCACAAATGGCCAAAGCTGGCGCCGCAACAGCAGCAGTCGCAGGAGTCGTTGAACACTTCCGAAACAAGTCTCGAAAGCGTAGTGGAGAACGATCTCGCTCACGCTTAAGAACCGGTGCAGAAATCGCGGGCGCTGGTCTCGCAGGAGCAGCCGTTGCTGGATTATACGAGAATCGCAAGGCAAAGGAGGATCAAGAGGACGAGGCACGTGCTAAGAGAGAGCGAAGAAGAAGCAGGTCTAGAGCCAGATCTACAGGTGCTTATTCTGATCCTGGAGTTGACCCAGAGTTAGGAATGGTTCAATACGGTACTGAACCAGTATACACACATCAGCAGACGACCACCTATCGTGGCTATGACTACGATCCCGCTCTCGCTGCTGGTGCAGCCGGAGCTGGCGCAGCTTACGGTGCGAATCGATCATCAAGCCGAAGCCGTTCACGCCGTAGACGCCATTCCTCCTCAAGTTCAGACGATCGAAGACATCGTTCACGAAGCCGAAGCCGAAGCAGGGTTAGGGATTTAGCTGGAGCTGCTGCGGCCGCGGGCGCCACAGCTATTGGTGTTCATAAATACAGGAAGCGGAAGGAGAAAAAGGAGGCGGAGCGTGAGCGCGAGCGCGAGCGCGAACGGAGACGTGAGGACCCCCAGCACTCGAGATCTCGTTCCCGCTCTCGATCTGCATCATCAATCAGGGCATCGCTGTCAAAGCGGTTGTCAAATCTGATTCCTAGATGATGCAGTATCTCATGTATTTCATTTGTAAATTCATTTCAAGCACCTGTTTGTTATTCACGACGTCCTGTACCGTATTCTAACGACAACAACCAGGCTACGAAGAAGAGCCTCCTCCAGAAAACTACTACGCAAATGATCACTACGATGATAACTACTCTCCTTCTCCACCTCATGCCTCAGGTGGCTCCTATTACCCCGAAACGAACCAATTTGCGCCCCCGCCTATGGCAGCAGCTGGACCAAGCTTCACACAGCATCCAAACCAGTCCACGACTCACATTAATGAGCCTCCCATCCCGCCTTACAATCCGCAAGATTATGCGGCCCAGCCTGGCCCAGCGGCCTCTCATGATCCATATGGCTACCCCCCGCCAAGAGCAACGGGCGATAATGTGAGTGCAAACATACCTCCTCAGACCGCGGCCCCCGTTCCTCCTGTTATCCCTGTTCCTGTACCGAATACGGCGCGGAATGCTGGCGAGGTACCGTATTTTCCTCCGCCGCCGACGGCACCTCTTGAACCAAATGAGCATTTGCGTGACGAGGGTGCGTTTCTCTTGTTCTAGTCTCTCTTGAAAGTTGTATTAATGTCGACAAGAAACATAACACTGACATGGCCTGGACAGGCCGTATAAACCCCGATCCCGCTACCATCCCTCCAACCCGCCGCGCCCCATCGCCTCCCTCCCCAGCCGCATCCATGACGCCTCCCTCTTCTCGCTCTATCTCACCCCTCTCGCCCAGTGAAGAACGGCCACACAACAAATCAGTCCAGTTCGCTCCCCTCTCACCCACCTCTTCTCGCCGTCTCGATCGAATCCACACCTCGAAATCTAATCCCACGCCTCCTACATCCGCAAGTACTTACCTACCGCCTAACGACTATGCCGACGATCAAGTCTACGATGATCCCTCGCGAGAGGACAGAGAACACCACCATCACCACCATCATCACAACAGAGACAGAGAAGACGACGATGAAGTTACAGGCCACAAACGTCGACGGCGCCGCAGACGTAACTCTGACCCATCTTCTGATCGGCCCAACCAACCCTCCAAGCATCGCAGACGCCACCGTAACCTTTCGCGCTCGCCATCCCCTACTTCTTCAAGTGATATCGAGGAACTACCACCGAGGTTCGACAAGCACGGCAGGCCACTGGATGGGACGAGAGGTGGTGGTGCAGGTACTGGCGGACAGGGAGAGATGGTGGAGATAATCATGCATGATTTTGGGGACGTAGTTGACGGGAAGAAAAGTTGGAAGGATCTTTTGGGGGGACTGATTCAAAGTGGTGGGTTGGGTGCTGCTCTTGGTGGTGGAAGTAGTTCTGATGTTAGGGAATCGTCTTCTAGGAGGAAACGGAGGGATTAGTTCGTTGGGTGGAGCTTCTTTGGATTGACAACTGGATGCTCTTTGGACGGTTAATTGGATGGGCTTGATGGTTGGAAATAGGATGGGATGGGATAGTCTGGATGGATATGGGTCACGATTGAAACACCCTCACGAGTTTCCTTTGTTCACACTTTGTTTCTGCGATTTTTCATACGGGGTGGCTTTCTGACGATTGATAAATTACGAATTCCCTTCCATACCTTCATAGTTTGCGCTTCTCATAGTCATCCAGAGAGAGATAAATGATACTGATGCATGAAAATACTTCCTTGGTTTCGTTCCTCACTCGATTCTCAAGTGACCGTACATCAACCACAGTGCGAACGGTAAGTGCCAACGACATCTCTCTGGGCGCTTGTCGTACCTGCAGTTCAGAGTATAAAGTTCTTCGGAGTGTTAGATCAATGTGTAGCCAGAGCTAGACTATATGCCGCAGCCGAGCACACGCAGCTACGTGATCCCGGGGCTGGAGAAATGTCGCTGAGGTATGTTCCTGAGCTGGTTCTGGGGTGCGAATTCTGTGATCATGAATCGTTAGGTTATAGAGAGATATTGAGTTCTTGGGTGGTGGAAATACGATTCTTGTTCGTGGGAATGTTGTCATTAATCGCTTTCTCCTCGTCGCTATTCCTCCTCCGTAATCTTGCCCCTCTCTCGGTCGTCTTCACTTCCGCGTCGCATCCCGCCCCTTCGAAATATCCTGCCTAGTATTCCAAATAGCATTGTATCGGTCAAATTATCTCGTACGGCTTCATAATTGTCTCTGAAGAGTATCTTGAGGTTGTTATCTGAAGTTGTTTTGGTACGCCAAAGTGCGCTAAGAGGTCTACTTTCCGAGTGGTTATGAAGACATACAGTAGGAGGCTTTATATTCTGGGATGAGTTTCTCCTCTATTTGAAGGAACTGTCGTTGTAGGCAACATTCTCATTGCTGCTGACCTTCCTCCTCCTTAACTTACCTACATTGCCTACGTCCAACGTTGAAATCTCCACTTGCATTCCCAAGGCATCAAATCCGCTCCACCTTGAAAGCCGCAGGTTAATTCCAAGCATCCGACCAGAGTGACTAAGATATCAGTATTATCGTTGCAGTTGGAGGTGATATCGTGGCATGCCCGCAGGGTTTTTTTTGGGGTAAGGACCACCACTTTTGCCAAGAATATCCTCTTATATAAGAATACAAAGTCCGGTCCCGGGCCTATTCTTATATCCAGGTTTTACTCTATGTACAAAAATGTGGTGTTGGTGGCTGGGTGAAAAGTTTCGGTCCGAGATGAAAGAAGCGAGTTGCGCATCTTCAATCGCGACTCCCAGCTTCGACGTTGACGACATCATGATCAGGTAACAGCAACACAAATCCACTTGCATTCAAGATGATCACAATGAAGGTATTGCGGGTGCCTGCTCGTAATGCGGTCCGCAAAAGCATATGATGTTTCTCCTCAGTGCCCTCAGGAGCAGAACGGCTGAAATCTTGGACCCCTGTGCCATACACTACTGAGACCAATGTAAGCTGAATTGCCCTGCAGATACTTCCCTGATGCTGATAATCCACGGAGGATACTGGCGCACATCAGGCATCTTTTTCAAGCTCCTACAAGACCGCATTATCTGCCTCAACGGCGAGTAATCAACGCCCTATCCGCCACCGTCGCGCCACCTCGAATCCTACGCCCCAGGAAATGCCATAAAACTTTATTTAAACTCCCCAGGCGGCTCAGTCCCCGCAGGATAGCGATATCGACACAATGACATATATTGGATCTCTAGTTTCTACGGTGTGTATTAGGCAGGCTGCTTCCATGGGGAGTTTGCTGCTTTGTGGTGGGAGAAAGGGGAGAGTTTATACTGCTGAATAGGAGTGTGATGGTGCATCAGTCAAATTATGAAGAAGATGGTTAGGATGGAGGATATGGGGGAGATTATAAAACGGATGGGATTCGACTTCCGTACTTGGATTGGAGCGAACCGAGGGAGAGCGTTTAGTTGTTGCTTTTTCTTCGCGCGGATTTTGCCAAATTTCTTGGGCTGTTTTGGGAATGTAGCGAATAGCGGTGGGGGTTTCGAAGGTTGTTGGCCAATTTGAATCTCCGCTCGCTATAAAATGTACTCCGTAGTACCCTGCACCTTCACATTTGGCATTGCACTCACCACCACATAACTGCGACTGCTCCTAAACCCGTATTCGTGAACACCCTGTGGTCATGCCGTCTTACACCACATTAAAACTCAGTCCATCCCACCCAGAACCAAGATCTTTCAAATCCAAACCACCATCAAGCTCAACATCCTCCTCCGAATCTTCTTCCTCCTCGATAATTTCATCCTCATCTCGTCCCATCACCAGATGCTTTGACTTGACATATTTCACCGGTCCCAGGACCACATCATCTCTGAAATATCCTGGGACGGTTTTATCGAACCTCTTCTTCAATTTGACGACATCATAAGCAACCGCGAATATCAGAGGTTCCTTCGACGAAAACTTCTGTTCTCGAACCTTGTTGTCTGACGTAGACAGTTTCATGCTCAGATCAGGTCCAGTAATTGGTCCAAGGGCGGCGGTAGACAATGGGAGTTGGCCTTTGATTCCGGCCGAATTTCCTCGCATCCGCTCGCGGGTCCAGACTGAGCCTTCTGTCGTTATGAATCCCACAACAAAATATGCTTTCCGGATTCTGTGCTCCTTCAGAAACTGTCGAACCTCGCTGTTATATGAATGGTCTCTCATCAGTTCGTCGAAGACATCCTTGGTCTGTTCCAATGAATATTGCTTGACCACCTTGCTTTTTAAGGTCAATTTCTCTTCCTCGGTTCTGGTGATGTTGAAGCCAAAGAAGTCCGTGAGGCCGGTTCGACCCTCGCCCGAAACATTATTCTGGATGAAATCCTTCCTGTTTGTGGACGATTGTGGAATAGGCAAAATATTCGGGATGATGTCTTGAGGGTTACGGCCCGCCGGTGTACCTTCAGCAGCCTCTCTCGGTGCGAATGCCCTGAGAGGCGATGTGATATCTAGGACAACACGACCAATCAACCTTCCAGCATTGCTTTCCGAAGCGGGTTCGTCGAGGACGAAGTGGCGGCCCGGCATCCTGCAATGTCCTGTTGGTGTTATGTGTCTGTCGCCAGTCGTGGAATTTTGGGGTGAGGAAACAAGGCTGGGAACGCTACCAAAGGTCACGCCAAAAAAATACTATACGATGCTATAAATAGTTGGTATCTTCTCTCTGCGAGCCGTTCTTGGCAGGGGTCACGCAGCGGCGTGAAACTTGTTGAGAGGCTATTAGTTCAAGCTCAGCAGCTGAGTACGCCACAAAATTAGCGCTGAAGCTGAAATCGGTCAGATGTCAACGTCAACGTACACAGCTTCGACATCTCAAGGCCTTCCACCTCGAAACAATCACCTACAAACCAGTGCATGGTTACTTCTGAAAGTTATTGAGCATCTCGAGAAATGCCGGGTTCTAAATAGTCCTCCTGGAGCTTGTTGCGGCAAGTCGGCATGAAATGCCCATCTCGTCACAGTCCATCTGCCTGATTACATCGCAAACACTATCCGTCTCGTTTTGCTATAGCAATGGCAGAATCCTCTAGAAGTCCAACCCATCATCTAAGGATACTTGTGCGGCAATTTAAGGCGGCCTCATCCGGATGGGAAGTTACTGTCTATCTTGGAGGCGCCTGCTTTGCCAGGAAGGTTACATTGTTGGATCCGTTCTCCGAGGCCGATGAGGATGAATGCCGCTGGTATCTGGAAGATTACCTTCACAAATCACCCTTCGAGAAAGACAGAGCAGACGTTGCGGCAGAGTCGCTCAACTCCTATGCCGATAGCTTGTTTGATCAGCTTCATCTCTGCCGAGTATGGAGGAGGTTAACGGGTCCCACAAGCCCTAAACACAAAGTCCTTGAGATAGACATTGTCGAAGACACGGAAGACTCAAATGCAGTCTCGTCAAATACCGTCCATCGGCTGCACTGGGAAGTTCTTGAGTATCCCCGACTTTGGAAGAACCTCAATATACGGACAACAGTGCGACGTATCATTCCTCAAAAGGAAACTTCAATTCTTTCTATTAAGCGAGTCGAGTCTTGGTCACGAGGAGTACCTGCGGTGAACATCCTCCTCGTCGTTTCGCGCAAACTTATCGGGAGGGGTGAAGGCGAGGTAGATCCGAACCTGGTATTCCACAGCATGCAAACACTCAAAAGGGACCTCGAGACTCGAGGTGCCGCCTTTCGACTTAACATCGAGGTAGTTCGTCCAGGCTCATTCCAGGCTTTGAAGAAGCACTTGGATGAAAGATCCAGCCTTCGACGCAACGGTGATATCCACATTATTCATTTCGACGTACACGGAGTAGTTGATGTTCCCGGTGAGAAGGAGGAAGATAAAGGTACCACTGCGGCTTTTCTGAAATTCCAATCAAGAAAAGGGAACGGTACATTGATCGCTACACGAGCTGGAGCCGTCGCGGATCTGCTGCGGAAGCACAACATTAGAATTGCCGTACTCAACGCTTGCGAGTCTGCCAAGGCAAACAAAGGAGACGAGGCAAATATAGCGAGAACGTTCACTAAGGCCGGTGTTCAGAATGTGCTAGCTATGGCCTACAAAATCCTCAGCAGCACTTGCACAGAGTTCATGCGCTGCTTTTACGAATCTCTCATCGCCAGTGGCAAGCCTTTTTCGATTGCCGTGCGAGATGCTCGGGAACAGCTGCGTTGCTCGCCGAACCGAGACGCTCGTTTCGCCATCAACCGACCGCTAGAGGACTGGATAGTACCGGTAGTCTACGCCAGTGGGAAAGACGTGGAGCTTCAGATCTCCGGCATTCCAGACAAGGATTTCCAGATCGAAGCTCCTGTACTAGCGACGGTCTCTAAAGACAAACTTACAACCTCTTCTCCTCTAGTTGGACGAGGTTTTGACGTACTCCGCTTCGAAACAATATTCCTTGGATCAAACATTACTGGACTGTCAGGACCTGCTGGCGTTGGCAAGACAGCATTCATTCACCACCTTCTTCGCTGCTGGGAAGAAACTGGGCTATTTGAAAAGACACTCCATGTGGACTGTTCATCACTTCACCTGGGTAGAACTGATACTCCCGAAACGCTTCTTCAGCAGTTGTTAGGTGGCAGGCCGAATCAGTCAACATCATGCGTTATTGGGAAAGACGAGACCGAGTATCGATCCACGTTAGCGGAACTTAGGGACGATTACCAAGTTATCGTTTTGGACAAATTGGAAGCAAGCCACTCGGATGTGAATGAGATGACCGATCATGGTCGGTGGTCTGAAAGAACAAGATTCGCTCTGATGACCTTAATAAAAGACATTATTAGCATCAGATCAGACAACGAAGAAGAAGCCCTCAAACTCGTTCTCGTAGGGAGAAGGAACGACGATGACTGGTGGAAGAAGCACTTCCCAGACCTGCCTACATTCCCCCGTTATGAATTGAACGGCTTGTCCCTTCCTGACGCGATAGAGTTTGCCCACAATCTACTTGGAGACAACGGTGTTGACAGAAGTCAGTGGGGACATGAAGACGAAGACGTCTTGTCACAAGTCCTCAACATACTTCAATGCAACCCACTTGCCATTCATACAGTTCTACGAGCGACTGCGTCTCAGGGCCATCCTTGGAAGGAACTGTTCCAACAAATTCTCTTCCACAAATTTTCGGGAGTTTGGCCTGTTACATCAAATGAAAGCTCGTTTCTGAGACGAGATATGTTCTTTTCCAGTATTTCTGGACGACTGCCGCCGATTTATGCCAACGTCTTCGCAGCCTTGGTTCTCTATTGGCATCAAGGATGCTCGAAGAAAGTTTTAAACACGTTGGTAGAGGCGGCTCAGGAACATGTAATTGCTGAGGCATTAGATTTTGGGGTCGATAGGGGCTATTTTTCCCTAGACGGCCAAGGATTTGTTGAACACATGCACCCATTATTCACCCTCGCGGGACGTTGCATATTTACCTCTGCAAGGGTGATGCTCTCGGGACCTCTTCGTTGGGCGCTGGAGTCCGACCAAGACTCAATGCCAGATGTATCTGTACCATGGTTCACTCGGCTATTCTTCAGCGGGATATCAAGCCGAAACTTGGACAAATTTATGAGAACAACAGCTGAGGCTGGGAAATTCAGAGGCTTCGAGGAAGTCCTGAAGCCAGCATTCTACAATATCATCACTTGTTTAAGACTCTGCTCACTGGGGAAAGAGCTCATTTGCCTGGATTTTTGGCCATATTCTTTGCAGATGTACGGCTGCGCCGGGATGTGGTTCCTGTCCGTTGATGAGACAGCGCTTTTGGCCAAACAATACGAAACCTTCGTCAGAAGATTCATTTCCCGCCGTATAATTCCGACAGACGTTCGAGCTCTGTTGCTGATGATATCGGCTGGGAATTACCTCACATCTGCGCACTTGATAATTTCAACTCTTCCTACCAAGCGAGCTAAGGAGTTCTCTCTACTCACCTTTGACATGATAGACAAAACGGACGACGAGCTGCTCAAAGATAAAGATCTCGTTGGCGCCGTTTCGTTAGCTATGATGTACCGCGACTCAGCCGATTTCTCGCAAGGTTCGAAGTCATTGGCGGAATGTTCAACCTTTCGTAGTGCAATATCTGGGCTGGAGGGACTGCCATCCCTAGTGGACATCGAATCTGTGACCTGGGATCAAATCGCTGAACATATCCCAAGCTTGCAGCAGCGCACTTCCCAGATCGAGAACTTCATCCGAAGGAGAGACATGAAGGCCGATATAGCCGAGGTACAAGAGTCAATTAAAAATGGAACGGGTCCTGCAGAGCTGGCTGGAAAGAGTTTCAGTGGACTAGACATCAATTCTATTAAGCACGATCTTTCCACCGACTGGATCGGCTACTCTCAGGATTTAGATTCTACTACTAGAAGTGCAGAGCTGGAAAATTCATTGAGCGTTCGAAATCGAGTAGAGGCTATCAAGCATTACAAAGCTCTTTTGGCCCAAGCTATGGAGGAACGGAACTTTGAGTCGTCCATAGAGTTACAAAATTCTTTGATTGGAATTTATCGGACAGATGAAGCATATGCAGAAGATCTCAACCAGATGTTAGAGCTAAAGAAGCAATCCGAGACCACGTATCAAATGCTTCAACTGTGCACCTCTGTTGCGGGGCTTGGCGAAACCCCGGAGATGAATGAAACCTTCTTGGCAGACATCAAAAGCTCGGAGTTTCGGGTGCCAGAGAATGGATACTACCACTCGCAAGCAGAAAGTTTGTACGAGACAGCACAAAGAAAGAAGTCGGAGCAGGTTGTTGGGCAAAAATTTGAGAAACCACCAAAGAGGCACTTCAAGGATCTGCTAGGGCAATATCGCGAATATGCACAAAAGCCGGGAGGAAAAGCGAAACTTCTGGAGCTTGGCAAACAGTTTGGGAATCTTATCCAACAACACCAGCAAGCGTTACTAGAAGGAGACTTCGAGAAGGCTATAGAAACATTGGACAAACTTGAAGAGATTGATGATCCCACACTCTTACCTGGCATACCATTCAAGAACATGTCGGGGAAGCGGCAAATGCTTTTGAGCTCCCGGGACTTCATCAACGTTCTGATGACTGCGGGCCAGGCCGTGGAAGAAGGTCGCTATGCGGATGCGATCACGATGATCGAATCCATACTTCGGGATTACGAGGCTGGCAACTATCCCGGAATACCGGATTGCCTCGTCCAACCTACACGCAACAACTTTAAAAGCTTGATCTGGCAACAACATTTCCATACGTGGCAGGCTGCCTTTAACACTGAAGACTATGCTCAAGCTTTGACGGAAATTAAAACCATGCGGAGACTTGAAAGCCCAGGTTCATTCAACGAGCCAATTGAAACGAATCTTGGTAGATTTTTCGCGCGGGATTTCACAGACTGGAACCAGTTCAGGACACTGCACCGCCACTTTGGAGAATCTAGACGCCCTCGACTTGCTCTCAAGACTGTGGTGCATCTCTTGCAGCGGTATGATCATTCTGATGCCATGGCAACACTACCGTGGCTACTGCCTCAACATCTGGAAGTGGAACGAGCCTATAAGTGGTTCTATGAGGCAGAGATCCAAAGGGCCAAATATATACAATTCTTTGGAGAGGGCGATTTTCTTTCCGCGGTTCAAAATTCTCTAGTCATGATTGAGATGTTAAGGAATGTACCCAAGGAACTTTGTGAGATGATTCCTCAAAAAGTACTCAGGAGGCTGGAGCTTGATAAGCATGTTATTCCCCAGATTTTTGATCAGGTTTTCTCAGGCTTGCAATCAAATCTGAGCTAGCCTTTGATGTAATAAGACTAGCTGCTTGGTTTTCTCTCGGGAACTGCGTGAGAGGACATAGAAATGAGAAGTAATATACTATCTCTATCTTCTCGGAAGTTTTTCGTGCAAGAACAGCCACGAAAATTACAATGTGTGCTGCACATCTAACAGAAGAGATGAATTGTATTATTCTGATGTTCAACCGTCTAGTCCTGTCAAATGACAACGAGACTTGCCCAACCATTAATAGTGACTATTTCTCAATTCTGCGTAATCCTCGCCCTTCCCCAGCAGACGCTCTTCCGTTAGTCCATAACTTATTAGTTCTTCTTTGCTGGTTTCCTGGGCGGCGCTTTCTCGCTTCCCTTCTGCCTACGCTTGACTACCTAACGTTTCGAGTTGTCACCTCTCAGGGCATATCCATGGGCGTTAACAGGTAGCGAGCCATCCCACTTGATTTTGACTTATCATAGCAGCCGTCCTCAAGCGTTATCACCCTTCGGCCACTAGCCGCTCCTACTACCTCGTGTTCAATACGCTCAATATGCCCGATGGACCTTCTTCGGTACGCCTATGTTATATAACACCAAGCTCAACGTCAACGACACCTTCCCCGGAACCCACGTCTTCTATAATACCAACCTCAACATTAACGAAAGGAATGGAGCTGGCTCAAGGATATATGGAGATAGCAACAACTGGGTGCTGTTCTCGCCCTTTGTATTCTTCTTCTTCATTGTCATATAACCTGGATCGGCGGATCCTCGTGATGCTGGAAGGTTATAATTATGTAAGTTACGAATAAGGTAACAAGGCAGATACAAAGAGTGGTCCGAGGTCGGGAAAGTAGTATTATCAAACGTATAAGTTGACTGCTGTTCTGAAAGATAATCTTCCAATGCATATCAAGTTAAGGTAGTATAATATAAAGATAGGTTCATTTTATTCTGAACCTAGAAGAAGAATATTGTTCATGGCCTTCCCTCTTTTGTGTTAGTATCTTTAGCATAGATCTAAGAAATTCAAGTATTCTGGAATCTGGCCCAAGAAATACAGAGAAAAGGAGTCATTATTGACATTCTAGGCTAATTAAAATATGTGATTTGCTTGCTAGCTTTCTAACCAGGAGATAGACCTTTCTACAGTACATAAATTTAGACAAGTCCAATCTCCTCTAGATCACATTCTTGGTCAGGCCAAGCTTCCCCTTGCATGATTCCATGTACGTAAGCAATATTCACAACTTTGAATTTGTCATCAGCTGATCTTAAGATCAACGGCCATCGAAGTCCAGCAACTAACGCAACAACGTCTCTCTCTCGAGTTCTTGCTGATGAACTTCCAGTTCTACCGCTCTGCGTGGTAAAGGAGTCTTTTTCCATTACGTTGATTCCAGACGGATCGTATACCAGACTCGACATTACATCCCGAAGAAACGAAGCACTACGGAGCCACAAGATCTTGGGTTTTCAAATATCGAAGAAAATATGAAGACACACCTGAATGGCCAAAGAAGGAGCCATATGTTCAGGGCTATGAGGAGACAAACGAATTCCCAAACGAGGCGGAGTGGCCGAGCACCCCTTTGCTAGCCGCGTTAAAGAAAAATGATTTTCCTAGGATGAGAGCAAGAAACTGAACATAAGACCCAATACCATACTCAAAAATGCGCTTAAAATAAGAAAACCTCCCGAAGGCTAAAAGTATGAGGTAAGAGGGGCTGATATAGCGACCGAAGGATTCGTCCACCGCCGTGAAGAATCGTAAGAAGTCTCGCCATAGAGAACACCATCGATTTCCGCGGAAACAGCTCAAACTCGTCTCCAAAATTTGAGCTATCCGGGTTCTTATCCTACTTTATTTGAAGCCTTGTACTCCTAATCACCCTCACTATGTATAAACCCACCATAACGACGGCAGTGCTATAGAATTGCGCATCTGGAATGGTTCCAACGGCAACGGCGAGCGCTCGCACTACATACAGCACGTCTATAATGCCCTCAAACCAGACGAGAGATAAAGCTTCTAAATGACTAGATGGACTGTACGCGAGATATTGGAGATGCTCAACTAAATTCACGTTCTTTTTCTTAAGGATGTCGGTCGAAGGTCTGTTAACTAGCGAGAGGGACGCGGAAACGCCTGCACTGTGCTGAATAGCGACGAGACTCAGTGCGACATCAAAAGCTATACTCTTCAGTACTGCGAAGGCGATCGGCCGGATGGGTTGTTCGAAGACGGCGTGGAAGGAAGAATTGCTCAAGTTCGTACCGTAGATAAGATATAGCCAGAATGGTTCTTCAAGCATTGCAACGCTAACAACTATGTCGGAATCAGGAATAGTATCAATTACTTTTCCAGACGCGCGTATGCTATTCTGCTCCGGCGATAAGCGGAATGTCGATTTGGATAATTTTGTGCTTCGGAAGAGTGTGCATGAATCGGGTATGGTGGTATTTCGGTGTTCTATCCAGCGGTTTGGGCCCAACGGTTCCCAAAAAGTGTGCCGAGCAACACTATTGCTTTATTCCCAGACCGGATGTTCAGGTTGCTGGCATCCTAGACTACTAGCTGCTTGAACACAGACATCTGGAGTTAATAAAGAAATGTTGCTGCTGTGGGAGCTCAAGGAATTCAATATTCCATCCAGTTGGCCAGTCAACCAGTTACCAGGGCCATCCAAGGATAGGTTCAGAGCCCATGATGGTAGTCTTTTGTATTCTTCTGCTGTTAAGCGTTCCGGTGCTGCTTCTATATTACTACGACACCGCCGTTTGTCTGGAAGCGTAGCATCCACATGGTGCTCTGGTAAGTGAATTGTGCAATCGAAGGCAGGCGCGGGAATCAAAGTCCTTTTGCTCGTGACTTTGACCTAGGGCTAGATAGCTTAAGAGGTTAACATTATTATCGTAGAAAAAACTCGCTTTGGCCGCATCTTTGAATACGCCGTCAGCCGGCTTCATATAGTCCGGTGCAGGCAATCTCACACTGAGTCCTTCAAGTATACCGTGGAGCACAAAAATCTTATCTCTTAGATCCTTAACTTTCTTCTTGCGCAAAAGTGCAAGGTTTTGGCCATTGAGAAGGATCCTGAGCCCGTAACGTGGTTATTTGTTAGGGGCCGTTCCCGTTTGGCGTCCAGAGTGCTAGATAGGTAGTGCTAGATAGGTAAAGCTAGAGAGCGAGTGCATCTTCGATCGTAGCAAGAAACCCGTTCATAACGCCAGATGAGAATAGAACTGAGAAAGCTACTTAGAGATGAGTGTAAGGGATATATTTAGATCCACAAAAGAATACCACGTTGTCAGGATTCGGAAGCGTCACTTCCTGGATTGTCCAGGCGCGCCGGCCGCCCGAAAACCTCGCGGAACATTACTTGGAATCCGATGATACCCTCTACAATACAACATTCTTAGGGAAAAGACAAAACTTGGAGTGGGGAGCTAAGACACACCTGCTAGCATGATTTCTCTTACCCGTTGCTCTGCATAATGCAAGGTCTCGGGTGTCCACCCAGAGCCATGGAGTTTCCCAATCTGGGAGAAGCATTCGAATGCTCGAGCTGACTTCCCGTTCCCCTCCCAATCTAAGTCACATTGTAACGTGTTTCAGAAAAGGTACAATCTAGATAGGCATAAAAATTGGAAGGCCTTTGTTTTACATCACCTATCGGACCCAAACGCTAAAATATCCAAGAAGAAGAATTGTCAGTAGTCCGACAAAGAAGGTTGGATTCTAATGGGAAGCACAGGGGCCCGGGAAAACGACACACCCGCCTCACAAAAGCGTACGTCTTTCAGATAATGCGGGACGAGAGAGTCGGTGACAGATTAATCCGTCAGTATGCCAGTCCAGGAGGCACCTTAACTTGCAGCGACTTGGTTCCAGACTCCTGGACGTGTATTAACTAATCAAGATACAGATATAGATACGAATACGTCTTGATGTTCTCGGGTACGGTTGA
This sequence comes from Gamarada debralockiae, assembly GCA_002803225.1. NCBI lineage: Eukaryota > Fungi > Ascomycota > Leotiomycetes > Helotiales > Hyphodiscaceae > Gamarada > Gamarada debralockiae. The sequence continues at coordinate 50,033 of NXFV01000959.1, read as the reverse complement.
GCCTTTGACGCAGCCCAAGGAAGTACCGCAACAGTAATGGAGCCCAACCTCACCCCTAATCTGAACATGGATAAAAACAGGAATACGTCTTCCCCAGCTTCGACGCTCTTCGACGGAGTTTGGCGGGCCCTGGAGCTGGTCAACAGTACGTGACGGAGATATCTCGACTACCGGTATGATAGAACGGTACCACCGAGAAATGTGGATGCATACGAAGTTGTCTCCAGCAATCCAGACACCTACGGCTTGCAGGCGGATTGGCATGTCTCCTTGAGCTCACTTGAACAGCTCACACAGAGTGAACGACTGATCGTAGAAAGGGTTGTGCGTCCTATAGTCGCGGTCTTATTTGGATGAAGAAGTATCCTGTATGCCATGAACATCGTATATATACATAATATACATCCCTCTCCTTCTATTAAGCTTTGATCAACTTCTTCATATTAAACATCCTGTGTCCCTCCTTCATCGTTCTTTGCCCAAGTTTTTCGAGTTCAGTCCAAACATTGGGATACGTATCCTTCGCCCATTGTTCGACGAGATCTTTGCGGTTCTGCCCAGGCAGTGCGTTATAAAATGTTCCGATCCTGTCCAAGAACGTCAGCTTCGCGCTCATCAGCAATACGGAGAGGTTCACTTACGTGAGAACGTCTGGCTTCAACCCCAAATCCTTCTCAGCATTCTCCACCATTTCCTGTGCCTCCTCTATCTTGCCTTGTCCCGCCAGAGCACCAACATAAGCGACAAAAACTTCTCTCGTAACTTCAATCTCCATACGTCGCATCTTGCTCCAAATCTCCCTCGCCGTTCGATCACCAAATGGCTGTTCTTGACACGCCTTAAAGACAAGTTCTAGCGACTCATACGAAGGCCCTTCTCTCGAATTCGTGATATCATCCCAAAAATCCAGCGCTCGGTCACTTTCATCGCATTGCGTATACGCCATCATAAGACTGTTATACAGCTTGGTATTTGGCTCGATCGAGGAATCCATTTTGAACATATTATGCACCATTTCGAGGGATTCTTTATCGTTACATCGAGCTATACCACGGAAGCAATCAATGTAGGTGTCAAGGACTGGGCGAAATTCTTTGCGAATATGTTGACGCATGTGCCCGAACACATGACATGCCATGTCGCTCCTTTTGCGTGCGAAGAATTCGTTCATGATTTTTGTCCGGATCTCGATGGGTGTTTCTTGGAAGACGTGGCGGAAGATGTTATATGCTTCCCAGACATTTGTTGTGTTATTCTTGTGGTCTAAACAGTAGGCGACGAAGGTGTTGAGGATGGAAGCTCTTTCGGCGAGTGTATAGTGGAAGACGTTGGCTTGGAGGGTGTCCAGTACATCATTGTGTTCGCCGCGTGAGAGGTACATCATACAGATTGCGGAGACGGTATCGGGTTCGAGACGTACATTGCGTTCATCGAGGTCAGAACATATAGATACAACACGGTCGTAGTGATTGGCTTTTGAAGCGCAGAGAGCGCGGATGTACTTGTTGATTGCGGGGAGATCAGAATTATTGATGACTTCTTCGGATTGGAGAGCATCGTAAGCGGCTTGGGCGCCAGTCAAGTCACCAGCTGACACTCGGTAGTTCAGCTGGAGGAGGAATGTCTGGGCGTTTGGTTGGATGCCGTATTTCATTCCCAGGGCTATATAACGTTCGGCGAGGTACGGGTCGTTTGAAGACATGGCAAGTTCGACGAGTCCATTTATGGTCTCCACGTCGGGGCGCATGCTGTTGTCGTCGGAGTTGTGTCGAATCATGACTTCTATCATGCGTTCTACGTCTTCAACCCCTTTACCCAAAGCTCCAGCTGCCCACTGAAAGAGGATGTCCCACGTAAGTTTGGTTGGATTCCTATCCAGAACCTCGCGGAACACCATCTTGCACCAATCTAATTCATTATTGCGGATGCTGAACCTGAGCATTGCGGACATCGTAGTCGGACTTGGAACGGCATTCGCAGCTATGATGTTGTACCACTTCTTGGTGTTTGGAACATCATTTCTCGAAGCATAAAACGTCGTCATGATCTGATGATAAAAATTCTCACATCCAAAACCTTCCAACATTTCGCCAGTCTTCAGAAGCTCTGCCTCGTTCTCTTCCTTCGCGTAGCCTGTTATGACGAGTTTCCAAAGTAAGCTTTTCGTCTTCTTTAGGTTCTCCTTCGAAGAAGCCTTCGAAGAAGCGAACCACTCTGCATCGGGAGGAATTGCCGAGTACTGCACTGCGATGTCCCTAGCCTCATTCGAGTGTCCTGACTCTGCTAATACTGTAGCGAAGTTCTTGACATTTGCGTGCCCAACATGATGAAGTTCGGTGCCATCAGCCCTCTTTGAAAGCTCCCAGAACAACAATCTGGCAAGTTCAACGTGTGTATCTCTACTCCCATCAGGCATCATTCTTGTGACGGCCAGCGCATTTCTCAAGGCATCTACTGAAAGCCCTTCCTCTGCGCTGGGCTCTGCACTGGCCCTCTGCAAATATTTGAAGGTCCGCACGACGTGCTGCGCTTGTAGGTTATTCATACCCTCCTTCTTGGAAACCTTATGCCCGAAGAAAGTATTCCACGCCTGGACCAATTCCGTAGGCGGAGGGGGCCTTGCACCAATTTTATCCATCAAATTCAAATCTAACATCTTGCTCAACCCAGGGGCAATCTCAGGCTCCCTCGGTTCTCTAGGCGGCTTCCTCGAGAACCCAAACAGTGTCCTCCGCACCGGAGTTCGTAGTAAGCCATATCGAGGATGAGGACGAAGGGAGGATCGAGTAGGACATTGGAAGACGAGGGGTTCGTTCGAGAGAAGGCGTCGGAAGACGCTGCGCGTTAATTGGGAGCGCATGGTTGGGAAAAGGGTATTATGTACAGTAACTATGGCCTTGTGTTATTTGAGTGATGATATGGGTGGGGAAGAGGGGCGAGACGAACGAATTCATGTCGTGGATTGCAATTGAACTGGTTTGAAGCTATTGATATTTTCGAACCTTGGATTGAGAGCTCGAAATTAGCGGCCATTCCCGCTGCTAGCCGAATCGGGGGTGGCGCTCTTTTCAGTCATGTGACTAAACACGAGACAGGACGGGTGAGGTGCTCATACAGAAATCATTTGCCAATCCAGATTGCCGCTTCTAAACTACCTAGCGCCGCCTTGGCAATGTCCAGCCATAATGTTTGAAATGCCGCCTACCTCCGTACCTCATCCTCCATCCTCCATCCTCCAGATCCACCTCACGCATATGCCCTTCCTGTAACGCCAACTTGAAACCCAACGTTCCGCGCCCAAATCGTTATTGTACAATGATTGAAAGTATCAAAGAAGTTCTCCCTCTCCCTCGTCATCGCCATCCTCCATACCTGGCTCGCTGTCCCATTCAACATCATTCGCAGCAGCCTCCGCAGCACGCTGCACCTCTGCCAGTCCACTGAGTTCGGTAACGTAATCTTTCTCCGTCAAAGCCTTTTTGATGAACTCCCATCCACCCTTCTTATATGCCTCAACTATCTTCGGAGAACATGCCGAGCAGCAGTCATATGACTGTCCACTAATGAGCATATTGTTGAAATTTGAAAGGAACCCTCGGATTTGATGGGGGACGAGACCAAGAGGATGGGTTGGAGGATCGCGCTCGTACTGGACTGATGATGACTGTTGGTTCGTGGATGTCTTTGGAGCCGGAGCTTGAGCTCCAAGTGGATGTTGCAAGATGGATACCAAGAGTTCGACGAGGAGAGCTGAGGCTATGGGTGCGATTCCTGGACGAGTCACAGTGCACTGCTGGTCGAGGGTCAAATCTTTGACAGACTATTTTCAAGTTAGCAATTTCTACGGTCAAGGGAGAGGGGTAACATACGTCTCCAGGAGCTACAACATCGTTGCAGAAATAGCAACCCAAAGCTGCTGCACCACCGTCAGCTGCTGCCACTCCATGTCGCATGACCACGTAAGTGTCAAATCCTAACGCTGCGTTCATAACAATCTTTCCAGCTGCCTTCCCCATCACTGTCGGAAGCCATCGACTCTCGCGCGTGTCCATGAGAAGGAAAACTGCATCATGGTCATCAATCAGCTTTTGAAGCGTCTCAAAATCCAATCTTGTGCTGGCTTCGTCTGTGATGGGATGCCCAAGCATCGGAACTGACATAACATGCCCAGTACTGTCAACTCCAGGGTAGATCTCTTGCAAAGCCTCCGCTGCCCTGTACGCTTTCTTTGCGCCTCCGTCGAGACAATCTTTAAAATCGAATAATGGCTGCCGCACGGGATTTGAGAATGAAACTGTCGCGTTGTCGATAAATGTGATCTTCCGTACACCCCATGCCATAAGACCTCGTGAAACGAACGTGCCCAGCGTTCCAGCACCAAGAAGAAGACATTTCGTTTCTTTGATCTTGTCGAGATCTAAATCTGGAGCGATTCGCCACTTCATGAGCTTCAGATTCAAATCGACTGACTGATCTGCTAAGAGTTGAGGATCCATATATTGGGCCAAATTCGTGACCTTTGGGCTCAGCTTTCCAATGCTATTGCGCTCCCATCCAGTTACCTTCGGCATCTCAGTCGTCTCGGTGCTATTCGCATCTTCCTCTGTCTCCAAATGAAGAATTCGACTTCTGGCCTCATGTCGCTTCGATTGAACGTCTCTGTAACATAGAATTTGCACCTTGCTCAACTTGTATCTTCGTCGGATCAGCACAAGCAAATTTCGAAGCATCCAGCCTGGATTTTCAGGATAAGTAGAGGGGTCAACAAAACAAACAAATTGGTCCGCTGGGTCGACGCCGTTAAAGAAACCAGTTTCGAATGCACGAAGGGAACCAACAACCCATTTGTAGCCCAACTCATTGCCAGGTGTACCAGGGGTCTTGGGGCGGTCATCTTCAGTAGAAGATTGACGAACTTTCTTGGCCAAGAAAAACCCATGCTCGCGGTTGTCAGTGCCATATCTCCAGGTGCCAACCTCATCAACCAGTGCGGTGGTCTCCTTTCCAGTCAACTCTTCTGGATTTGAAGACTCGACTCGCTTCCAGACAGGCTCAGAATGAAGGGCAGGAAAAGCAAACCAGTACGTAAACGTGTACTTCTTCAAGTTGGCAAATGAAATTATGGTAAAAGAGGAGAGTAGAGAAGGGATAGAATAAATGGTGCCGTCATTAATGGCGTCCCAGATCTTTGAAAGTCAGCATTTGACTATGGCCAAGCGGAAATGAGTGCATACCTGTTTGGCGGCTGTTTGAAGCATGGCTGCCTTGTCAATATTCTTGAAATCCTCAATCGTGTTGACATTCTTTATCTTTCCCTCGGCCCGGATATTATTTGATGGGACACTGCGACCAAGTCAGTATCTCTCTGTCCTCTAAAACCATAGACTTCGACTCACTCGTCACTCGTCAGCGCATTTCCCAAAACCCGCATGCGACAGCTCTCATCTGGAGATGAGGTCGCACGAGGCTCGTACAAGCCAAGGACAGTCCGAGCAGAATCATCGAGCTTGTCATGATCGATCTTGGATTGCGAAAGAGCTGTATAAAATGGCAACTCGATCTCAGAGCCAAATGGAGCGAATTTCAAGGCCATTTCAGCGACAGCAAGTGCTCCGTCGTGGCAAGGCAAAGTGTAGTGTCAGAATTGCCGAAAGAGTGGAATAGCACGGGGAGATATTCTCTGTTGATTTATCAGAGAGCTTTGATGTTGGGCTCTTGTGAGGTTCTGAGAGATTTCTTTCGTGACTGGCGTCTGCTAGTTATCAGTCTCGTGAATATTTTTGGTTCTGTTCGGAGAGAAAGAGTCATGTGGGGTTGTCATGTTGAATGACGAGTTGGTCGCCTGAGGTGGACGGATGGCTACACACGGGTGGTGCCTGGCCGGAATCTGGATAAATATATTTCCGGACAGCCTCAACGCGCGATAACGCGTTTGCTGGTGTTCCCCTGAGTACGCCAATCTTTAAACAACGGAGAAACTCGAGAAAGATGTTAATCGGGCTGTGTGGAGGTAAGAAAATCTTCTTCTCCTACAATTCCTTCCAGACTCTAATACGGATCAGGAATTTGTGCTGGGAAGCGGACCATCGCAGAGTATCTAGCAGAGCATCATGGCTTCACTCACCTCTACCTTCGACGAGACAACGCGAATGGAGATTTTATGGAGACCAATGGCACATCTGGAGTCAAAGAAGAGGAAGAATATGCGAAATTGACGCATATAATCCCATATGTCAACGGCAAAACGAAACCCTCCCCGAAAACCCACTCCTTCGACACTGCAGATGACCTGCTTGACTTCGTCACGAAACAATGGCGAGAACGATGGGTTACAACCGACATCCATACCGAGGAAATCCTTGATAAACTCCTCCGCCGCCCATTCTTCATTCTAATCAGCGTCGACGCGCCGGTTAGTGTTCGATGGAGACGTTTCCAAGCCCGACTACAAAAGTCTCACTCCACATCACAAAGTCTCACGCTCGAAGAATTCCTTCTTAAATCAGACGAGCATCTTTACTCCCCGGATACTGGTCTCCTCCCTCTCATATCTCGAGCCACAGTCCGACTTCTCAATACATCTTCCGACCTCGCACATCTGTATGCAACACTGGGAAAGTTGGACCTTACAAATGAGGATAGATTGCGGCCGAGTTGGGATCAATACTTTATGCAATTGGCATCCTTGGCCGCTCAACGATGCAATTGCATGAAGAGGAGAGTTGGGTGTGTGCTCGTTCGAGAAAAACGCGTCATCAGCACCGGATACAATGGTACGCCACGGGGATTGAAGAATTGTGGAGAGGGAGGATGTCCTCGCTGCAACGAAGGTCAAGGCTCTGGTGTTGGCTTGGGAACATGTCTGTGCCTTCATGCAGAGGAAAACGCGCTCCTGGAAGCAGGCAGAGAACGCATCAGGGAGGGTTCAATTCTCTACTGCGACACTTGTCCATGCTTGACTTGTAGTATCAAGATCGCTCAAGTTGGAGTCAGTGAGGTGGTTTACAGCCAAGGCTATAGCATGGATTCGGAGACTGCAGCTGTGTTCAAGGAGGCTGGTGTGCGATTGCGACAGTTCATTCCGGTCAGTTACCTTAGACTTTGGTGGAATCCCACGCTGACTTGATATAGCCTGCTAATGGCTTAATCCATCTTGAGAAGCAAACTTTGTATTAATTTGGAAGTTCTCAGAAATCAAAGATACCCATTTTGTCGGAAACTGCATCGATCAATTTATATTTGGGAGTGGGTCACTGAGCTTTGCAGCGGGTTGGCTTTGTATGAACGATTCTAGATTGGTCGATATCCTACAGCAAGACTACGCCCGGGACGTCAACTTTCATCAAAACCTCCCAATCTAACGACTCGCTGTCTATCGTTCATTTTCTGTTAGACAGTATCCAACAACCTGTGAGCATCGAAGATATTTCCTAACCCCGACGTTGTTTCCATGGCCTTCAGTCTGTACTCCATGGTCAGCCTATTTGCCTTGGGAAACACTTCCAACGCCCACCATGAATAATGGGATCAAAATGTGCGCTTCGGTTTTGGAACCTGGGCGGATGATAGACAGCGCAGACAGTATTTTGTCAGTAGCTGTCTACTTTGGGGTGGCCAGTGTCATGCCCTTCTGTGATGACTTGATGGAGCTGCATGATGGCAGCCAATTGGATTGCCATTGCTACGGCAGTCAAGTCTTGGTGATCCCGATGATCGCCAGAGACCTCGGATGGCGTCCATGCTTGCAGTGAGAGCTCGATCTCATTTGCTGATTGCAAAACCTGTCACTGGCTTCAGTCTTATCCGTCTAGAAGTGCGATCAGCGGCTAGTTGGTTGATGCGGTTTAGTGCTTGGTAGAGACATTCGGCGATACCATAAAGTGGATGAATTTGTTGGCTCTCAGAAATATTGCCTCTGGCAACTAGTCTCGCAGGAACACTGGCCTCAAGCATCGTCTTCTCAACCGAAGTCAAACCTGTGACGCAACATAGAAATTCGTATAGATCGTATAAGAAACTTATAGGAGACTTGCCTTGCACTGGCGTGGACCGGGAGATGAGTGCTGCTGCACCATGTAGATTTAGGAGCCATCTCCTTGATTTGCCCTCGCATATCTTGACAAGTCAGCGTCGTTTTCTGTTCGTTCTAAAGGACCGACCTACCTTGAGAAGGCATAGCAAGAGTGCCGTTGCAAGCGCACTTTCAATTCGATTAGATAAATAGAGATCGGCCTTCAGACCCTGCAAAGCCAAACTCATGTATCTCATCACGTCACTTCAAAGTCCGGGTAAACCTTCGCCAAGTGCCATGACGCAAGAGCAATAATTGCGTGTCTTACTGGCTCATAATTCAAAGCCAAAGGCACGAAGTGAAGAAGGAATGGGTTTGCACCGTCGTCCATCACCACTATAGCTCGTGACACTGCTCGCAGGAAATGATTTGGTAGATGCTTTTCACCAATTGACCAATGGCTCAAAGATTCTGTGACTCCAGTTAGCTTGTTCAGAGCTGTCACTGGTAGTAAGGTTGGGAGTCTCGGGCTCGTTACGGAGTACTGGCGAAACGATCATGGTACTGCTCTTCGAAAGATCCTTGTTCAAGTCCTACGACCTGTCTGGTTCTATGAGATTGATCCAATCTAGGAACGCTGCCGCTGGACTACAACTTCGAGAGGTTGAGGGATGTTGTGGAGAGTCGTCGGTTCGAAATGGCTCCTGCCGTTGGTCTGAAGAGAGGACTCTCTCTGTACGTTTTGGGCACCATTGGCATTCAAGTCTCAAACGCAAGCAATCTCCATACCCCGGCATCTACTCATCGCATTTCTTTCGTCTGTCGGTGATCAGTCAACTAGTCGCGATTATGTCCTTGGTAAGAGCAGCCTTTTTTGGAGATTCAATGGGCTCTCCGATTGACGTACCTTTTCAAGCAGTTGATACAGCCATTATATGACCGTTCATGTCCTCTCCTGGTTCGCGACTGGCCGACAGGGGTCTCTGGCCAGCTCAGCACGCTTCGTTCGGATCCGTGACAGCATGAGAGGTCGAATCCTTCAATCCGATTCAGCATTTCCACAATCAACAATGGCCCAAGTGCATCTATGATTTGGCTAAGAGGGGTACGAGATTCTGATTTGCGAACTTACTTATGCATCGTGAGCATGGCCCCACCCTTGTTACTACTCGTCTTTATCGCAGCACAGCTTTCACAAGCGGTTCGCTTGTGACCCATATCATCATATCATATCATAGGAAGATGTGATTTTAGTTTTCATTGTTGTCTGATCCATGGACAGCTCTTCGCCTTATATGTTCTGAAGATTGGGGCAAGGTGGATGCCGGGCTTCACCATTCAAGGGTCGCAAATGCATCCGTCGCAATAATGCCCAATTCCCATCGCAGGCTTCGATTTGTGTTTGGTGGAAGGTGTTTCTATTTCAACTACGCAGAAATTACACTTCAATATGGCATAACGCCCGCCAATTTCAGTAACTTATCACTCATCTCTGGTTTCTCCAAAGGCTCCTTCCTATCCCTTGGGTCCAGTGTTCCGTCCTCAAACAACGCCTCATTTTTCCGAATCCTGATATTATCATGCGGCCAATGTGTTGTTCCCCCATACTCCTTGAAGATCTTCGCCTTCGTCTCCAATGCCTCTTTGCTCGCAAACTTCGCAGGAGTGTATGCGGCATATATTGCAGTGCGAATCGTGCTGCTCTGCTCTGTCGGCTCAGCTCCATAATGGACTGTTCGACTATCCCACAGAATCAGATCTCCGGGCTCAGCGCACACTTTGTGCGGCTGGATTCCTCGAGCCGCAAACCAGGACAGCTGTTCGGAAGAAAACATGTAGCGGTCCAACGGATCCCATGTTGACTTGTCTGTCTGTGTATCGAAGAATTCATCATTGAGCTTGTGTGAGCCTGGGTAGACCATCAAACCACCATCCTCAGGCCCAGAACTCGACAGGCTGATAATGCCCTGTACGCAATGCAATCCTCTCCTCAACGGGCTTTGATCGATGTGTTCCCAAGCAGGTTTTCTTGGAACATCTTTGCGGTTCGGAAACGTGATGTTGAGACTGTCGAAACTGACGAGAAGTTCCTCGGTTCCCCACAAAGACTCAAATGCTTCGAGAACTCCAGACTCCATGCGAGCATCCCAAACGAATTTCTCGTGGACGACACCGTAGAAGTGGAAAGTGTTGATTTTGCTTTGGATGGGGAGGTTGGACTTGATCCAAGTATCTGGGTTGGACATGTCCAGGTCTGTTCCGAATGATGTGATCCAGTTGAAAGCCTTTTGCTGATATGCAGCTGCTCGATCGTACGGAATCGCATTTTTGACAACTGCGTACCCGTTGGCTTGCAAGTCGGCATACCAGTCAGTGTGTTTTGGATTTGGACTGTGAAGATGTTCAAGTCAGCCAAAGCCCAACAAGGGCTCCAAAACGATGCATACCTGTACGCTGCGATTTTCGTGACAGGGACTGCCTCGACTTCGGTCTCAGGCAAGAGTGCGATTGGAGCCATCTTGTTCGGTGCTGATAATGGGTTTTTGGCGTTCGGGTACTGTCTGGCCTGGGTTATTATCTACAAAAGATGAAGATATCCCGTCGTACAGTCCCAAGCCCCAACAGAAGAATGCCACTAATTGTGGGGAAGAGGGCGTTATCTGGCGTCAACCCCCACTTATGGTTCCCGACAACAGCACACCATTTAGATGGAGGCACAAACCATTATCGATGATACTTCCGAGGTAAATAATATGCTGTTGTATACGAGTACATTGCCCTGCCCGTTTCTATCGAGAAGAGACAGATTGGGTTTGCGTGAAGAAGTCTTGATGCATCACTATCACGAACTTCAAGCTTTCAAAGATACATACACCAGCGACAGGCCTATATCAAACAAGACGGACGACACTCATCTTCAGGCCCCCCACAACCAAGACGAGACTTGCGACAAAGATACCGCGCACGATATTGAGGTTCTCTTGAAGTACCTCGCCCCGCAGTACCACCAAGACATTGAGGCCGAACTGCAAAGGTACCTACAACCGCAGCCTGTGACAATTTATGCAATGCTTTGCCTTTTCTTCAGGCCTAGCGAAGATGTTTGTAGGAAGGTGAACAGAAAGCATACGGGGTACGTTATTCAGTCCATAAAACATAAAGAGAACGCTCAGAATTTTTAAGGGGCGGCTGTGAGATCGGAAAATCGCAGAGATCGATACAATCGATGGATTGTGACTGTCTGGAACCTTGCATATAGAGGTCAAAGTGTGTTTCGTGAGAGCCACAAATATTCTATTCTTGAATATCAGGGTGAGCGAGAGATCATCTATCATCTCTCTGAGTGTCTTTCCGAGCAAATTTCTTGGTGGACTTGACGGCAATAAAACTCGGGAGACCTTGCGGATCAGAGGTCGGCAGTACTATGAGCTCCATCGGGAAATCCCCGGCTCATATGAGCTATACAGGGACTACTAAAAGGAAGTCTCCATTGGCAACCAATTATATATTACACCATAGTGTACTAAACTGATTAATATTTGATTAGTACGATGGCCAAATCATGGTTGATTCAAGAGGTTTCGAGCTCTATTCACGACCTCCATATGTACCGCCTCCGCCAATCATATACGAACAGGGTTCTGAGAGTGAGGACAACGATGACGATAGAGATTATACATACAACTACCATCGTCCGAGAGAGCCGTTGGACGGTGGAGAATTGAAGTGGGGGAATACAACAACGTGAATCCGAATTCAAACCCAGATTTGAGTAGTCAACATTACTTTCTTCTGCCAATAGCATCAAAGGTTTTGCTCCGAAGGAGAAACTTTGGAGTAAGTCCCTCAGCTCGCTTGTGTTTGCTATGAAGACCATAAAAGGCTTATCATGTCAACGCAGTAACTTTCGATATCGGCTCTATCAAGGAATGTAAGTGGCCTAGTGAGCCATTAGATGCCATGAGTCACCTCGTACTTCCTTCAGAAGGGACGACATTAGCGCTCTCAAAGCTCTATCTCGCCGTAGAAACAGCAAAGACCCACAAAGGTCTGGGCAGCTGATTTTTCCAAGACAAGGGTGAAGGCCAAGTTTTCTTGCTGAATGGTACGAAATGAGACCTAAGAATATGAGCAGCTTGCTAAATTCTTCCTTTAGGCCGTCCAGGGACTGGGAAAACCTACACAGTTGGTAGGATAGCACTGAGCTCTGAATAGCTCCTTTTAACTGATGTTAGTAGAATGCATTGCCGAGTATACTCGGTGGCCTCTACTTGCGTTGACCGTTTCTAACATTCCCGATATGCACATAGAACAAACGATGACAAAGTGGTTCAGCTTAGCAGCCAATTTTGAAAAGAGAAAGGAAGAAGGGGGGGGGCGCGCTATAATGCTCATCGATGAGGCAGATGTTTTTCTGGAAAGAAGAAAGGGTAATAGCTTGCAGAGAAGCGGCCTACTGTCAGGTGAGGCTGTTCACATGAGTAGGCAATAAGCAGCTGATTATGCTGATATCAGCTGGTTTTCCTTCGCACGATGAAATATTACACGGGAATGCTATTCTTAGTGAGCTAGATCTTTTATGTGTCCGAGATAATCCTTTACTGGCATAGTGAGACTATCAATCGGCTAGGAGAAATCGATGATGCATTTCTATCGCGGATACAGATCGCAATCGGGTACGAGACTCTAAGCGAAGAAGCACGTCGACGTATCTGGAACAATTTTTTTTTGGAAAAATTGAAGAAAGAGAGGAGAGATATATCCGTAACCGAACGGGCAAATTTTTTGTTTGTACAGATGAGACCCTGGGGAAGTTGGAGCTGAATGGTCGAGAGACCAGGAATGGTTGGTGCCACCTAGACTCTTTTCAGAGCATGTTAGCTTGTCGCAGTCAGATAACGTGTTCAACTTCTTCCTCCAGCACTCCAAACCGCCATTGCTCTTGCCGCAAACGATGCAGATAATGCTTCTCCAGATGGCTATGCAGACTTTGTAGAAGTATGCCAGACCACTTTCAGAGAGTGATTGAAAAGAGGAGGGTGTTTATACTAGAAGAGCGAGCGCTGAATGAAGGCCTGCGGAGGGACCGCAATTTGAAATCGAGTTTCTAGAGAAGTATGCCATGATACTATGCGTGGGATTGGATCTGCCCAAATGACAGTGGAAAGTTCGTCTTCCAAGCTATAACAGGTTGAGAATATGAGGTTGGTGCTCAGATGCCTGCCTGAATTCCGGGAAAATAGAAAGACATTCCTACGCCACTCGACAACAAAAGTTTCACAGTACTCTAGTACCATGTGGTATCTGAGCTAAAGCTCATACTATCGAACAATAATGCTCTTCCGTAGGATTTGTGGCTTCCAGCTTTTCTTCAGGCTTAAAAACTTCGAGAACCAAAGATTGGCCAGGCGTTATCAAGAGTTTCACGGCCATGGACTGACCCATAGAAACATTGCTAGATGAACGCAATATTCTCAAGAGTTCCTTTAGGTATGTTGTCAAGGACGCGTTGCATCTGTCTTCTAATGTATGGAACCAGTCGATCTGACAGGTTAGAGGTGCGGAATCTAGAGAGATATGATCTCTAAGAAGGTCGAGTACCAGTGGTAGAGTGTCTACACTTTGGTCGAGCTATAAAAACGTGATGAGATGAAGTCAGCGTGACTCGTAAAGGCTGATTGAGCTTGATGGCAAGCAGATAAATCAACTAATTTGATGAGCAGTTCCAACGCCAGAATCTCGACACTGAGGCTCACATGACTTGCGCCGCCTTTGCTGACTCATGCACGGCTCAGGTCTGCTCACCCTGTTGATGCATCTCATTAAAAACCGTCAACTTTTAACGAGGGGCCCGAAAGCGCCACCCTTCACTTAGCCAGGGGTACGAAATCTGTTACCACTGTACATTCATAACCTCTTCTAGCTAGAACTCATCCATGAACAGTTGTTCCCGTCTACTTATCTCCATACACTACAGAAATGCCCATATTGTTAGAGTAGCCACGTGCTCCCCTAGCGCCGCCTTTTACTTACTTAGAATCTTCCCTCGTAGCTTTCTTCTCTCTTTAGATATATCATAGTATAGAGCTTATAGGCTTAAACATAATTCCAATTGGTGAGAGCTGTGACATATACAGGGACCTTATCTATATTATACTTCAGTATAGTTTATATCCCTCGGTGTATTTGGCCTAGCGCTTCGTACTCTGTACATAGTCGTCTCCTTCTTACCTCTAAATATTTCCTCTCTCTCCTTCTCTCGCCTCTCTTCATCTATCTCGCCGATCTCTCTCTTATTACTCTAAAATTGCCCCTCTTTGTTATTTATATCTAGATGTGTACTGTACATCCGCGTACATAGAAATCTGTACACTATGAGTACCAAAAGCATACTATAAACGACAGGATCTAAACAAACAGATATTAATTAAAGGTACTTATATTAAACTGCTCTTATTTCTTTTATAATACTATTATAAATAGTTGCGTAGGATTTTAATACATTGTAATTGTTTCCCACTTCTTTTCCTCCTGTTCTCCGTGGTCAGATTTAACAACCCCATTTACCCAATCCCACATATCTATCTTCACCTTCCGGTTGAAGAAATTTCGAATATAGTCATATTTTTTTCTACAGAGCCATGGAGATGCCCTACTGAATGAAACAAACTGATAGCCCCTATTACCTTCCGGCCGAATGAAAATTGGCGCCCAGCTGTATCGGATCCGACAAAGTAGGTCTCCTTGCATCACTTCGCAAGGCACGAGCTGAATAACCTTCGCCTTCTGACCCGTCGCAAGACAAAGTTTGTGTTTTTTTGCCCACTGGATTCCTTCTATCATGAGGAGTGATATCTCCAGAACGACGTCCCGGATTCTTCCTTTGACACGTCCAAGGTAAAGTAGTGGAAAGGCCTCGAATTTGTACTCGGAACTTTGGGAGTAGACCCTCGCCCACATCTCTAACTTCTCTCCACAAAACTTGAGAGATCCGTTGTTTTTGTACCAGTCAGAGAAAGCGAGCGTACTGCCGGGTTTGTCGTCGAAGTCGTCACTCGAACTGGATCTTGTGCACAAATATGTCAAGGCACATGCCACCAACAATGGATGAATGAATGGGCTCCTTTTCCGTTGACGTGGCGATTGAAAAGAGGCGCACTTTCCGCTGCTGGAGTGATGTAGTAACAGAGCATTCCCAAAACATGTCATCACATGTCGTGCGTCAGCATTACTCGCTTCTGGCAGGTTGGCTGTAGCGTCGCTGCTATCTGGGCTATTGTATTGGCCATTTGGGAGTTGTAATATCGAATCTATGACGACTACCGATGCGTGTAATCCAGAAAATGAGAGGGATGGAAACTCTTCTAATCCGATTGTTCTAACACGGCGAGATACAGGGAAAAATTTAGAAGCCATAGGATCTATATAAAATCCAGTTATGGGTTCTACTTGTTTAACGAGCAATGCATTCAAAGTCCAGAATGGAATTCCGTGGGTTATCATTGTCCAGTCTGGATGAGGAATACTACTGACCAGCAAAGTACTGCTTGTGGATATTTGTCGGGCCATGTAGTTTAATTTTGGATTTCTTGATATAAGCGCCATGAGAAGATCAAAGTATATCCTTTCAGGGGGTTGCACATAATTTGGACTCTGAACAAGATACGGTCCGTCCGAACATAGTCCCAAAATCGCATATATTTTGTCACGGGGGTCGGTTGACAGACTGTGAATAGTTTCGAAAAGCCCTTTGATGAGCTCTGGGCGGTTTATATCCACATTGAACTGCTCCACTGATCGAAATCTCTGGAGTGCCTTGATCACAGGGGGAACAAGTTTCCAAGCTGTAAGAACGTCGTACATTTGTTCCCAATCAACGTTATAAGCCCCACAGAAAACCCTAAGTTTTCGGGATTTCGAAACTTCTTGGATGATCCAAACCCGTCTCCAGAACGGCCGCCGTAGCAATGCCAAGATGGCGGGCTTGACGATGGGTGGCACCAAATCGAAGGACTTCCCTTTAGACGCTTCGTTCAGGCAAACCATGACACTTGCAGAGTCATCGGCTTCTTCTCCAAGCCACACTATCACCTCCTCCGCCCTGGAGTATGTTAACCCCATACGTGTGACTTGGAGTCCTCGCTCAGTCACGTCCTCCTGATTGATGCACAATGCGTCCACCCAAAGCGTCGTCAAATGTTGGGATCTGAGTTCCCGGAGAGCAGCGTCGAGGTTCGTGGTGACTTGCATGGATTCCCCGTTAACTATAATACTTGTCGTGATTTCCGGGTCTCCCCAGCAATAAGAGAGAGCGTGATACTCGGGAGGCTCAATCAAGGAGCTGTGGTCAAGGGAGCAGCGGATGGTGCTATTGTCGTCTCCGGCCTGAGTGGGTAGCACTTTCAAAAGCCGGAATTCGAAGGTCGTGAAATTAAGAGGTTGGTAATTCAACATAGTGGGCGAATCTCTGACTCGTCACAGATATATTCGAGGTAAATTGTTGATTTGTAGGTGAGGCAGGAGCAATGGTATCAAAGTCTACTGTCTGTCCTACGCTGCAACTCGTTTTGACTGTGAGATTCTGGCTGCGCAGTAGAAATGTACTGTATTGAAAATCACGATGCTGCGAGTCACGATGAAGCTTGAGATTTCAAAAATTGATTGTAGATTGCTGGGATCGAACGCCATAATAATAATTGAAATTTAAAATGAGCCTTGGCCTCGAGGTTGAATGCAAGGCAGGCTTCATTAGCAGCCTTGATACTCAATTATGTGTTAATTGGTCGGTACGCGACATTGCCAAGGCGCTTGTAAACTCACATTCGAAGGGATACTAGGCTAGGCTCCCCTCGGATCACTTGCTAAGTTGCTTAGCCTGATTTAAGTTGGTCTCACCCACAGCTCAGGCTAGAGCAGCAACAGCTCAGGTCCAAAGACGGAATGGAAATTGCTCATGTCAAGATTCCGATATTGGATGAGCCGTTCAAAAGATGTCGATATCCGGGCTTTTGGTCTGCATTCATCCACGCAGCAAAGTCGTATCACTGGTATTTTTGCTAGTTGAGCTGCAATCAAGACTCCGGTACTGATAAGCGACGCGGATCTGTTACCCAGCGGCTCTTGTATCCAAAGAAAGCTTGATCTGGATTCCATCCACCACCATCGTAGTTTTGTGTTAACTCTTTTTTCGGGGCGAAATTGACTGGCATGGTAGATGCAAGCTGCATCCGGCAAGTACAGACCTTGTACATCCAGTCTGGAGACGTCCGGTTGTAACTGGGCTGCTGTATAGGCGTCATCGCTCTCAGCAATGTGTGGAGAGTCAGAAATATCCCTTAATCTAGGGCTTTCCAAGATTTCGGCCTGCCTTTTGGTTTTCGACTCCATAATGGTTTCTAAGATTGTGTCTAATGCGGAAGTAACAAGCATGTTCTTTCCGAGATAGCCGATTAAGGCTTGATGATTTTGAGAAAGTTCTTCTCTTAAAGCCAACATGTTTGCCTCCAACGGTCTGAGATCATCCCGAAAGGCGGATCGGAGTCGGCCATCTAAAACCTCCGTGAAGATTGCACGTAGGCTTTCTGGTAAACTCTTCTGGGTGGAGGATATAATGTCGCTGTCAACTTATCAGTTTGGTTTCTTATGACATTACCCTTCCGTATCATGTCACCGATAACTTACGTTGTTAGGCGCTGAAGAAGGATATCCAAGGTCCGCATATAATTTCCAATCTTCTTCTCTAGTTTCTCTAGCTTCCTAGCCTCTGAATAGTGCCACTGGAGTTTCCTTCCCACATGACGGTAATGCCCGTTCTGGGCCATTGGCCCTAGACTTGACTCGTACTTCACGACGATTGCCAGGAACTCTTCAACAGGTATTTTGATGGCGTCGATTTCCCTGCAGATCTCGTCTTTGAATGTAGGGCTTGCATCAATATCCGTGAAGGTTTTCAAAGGCTCGAGGGTATGGATGAGTCTGTTGAGGAATACGATACCTTCCCGACAGTTGTTCGCGGCCCCATGAACGCTGTCAAGTGCCTGCACAACTTCAACCAACAAGCTGATTGCCGCGGCAATGTCGCCAGCGGACCAGCCGAACGACATACTCGAGGTCGTCAGTGGAGTTGATTGTTTTTACTGTAAAACGAAAGCTTTCTAACGCAAGGCTCGGTTCGAGGTTGGGCAGCCTTCTTTGATGCGGCCGCCCAACTAGGGTGAAAGGTCCGTGAGCCTGAGGCCTTGTCATCAGCTCGTTGTCGTACCGTACCGGAATTAGCAAACCCTCATTTTGGGGGGCTGAGCAGCACCTAGAAGATATAGTAAGTTATATGGGTCGAGGATATGAAAGTATTCAGAAAGAAGTCAAAAAGAGAACAAATAGAAATGGCACGATAAGAGAGGAAAGACGATTTACTTTATTGCCTGCGAGAATTAGGGCTAGTCACGACACCTAATTAGAAGATGAGGCTGGGCGAGCCTGAAAAATGCGCCCTACATCAGGCAGATTTGGGGAAGCAGACGGGGAGCCAATGCTCTTGAATGTGCGGGGTATATCTATTGAAGTTCTTACGCATTTGGGGAGGAAAGGGGAGTGTCCGTGAACACTAATTGGCGGGATTCGAGTGAGGTTGGTGCGTGAATGAAGAAGTTCGTTTGAACGTTTGGAACAAAAAGTCGGAAGGCGGTCATATTTGGCAGAAATTGCGGGACAGCGCAGTTGCACCGCCAAAAATTTCAGTGTTGACTCACTTCGCGTCAACAGATCTTGTCCAATTCAAAGTTCGTAGTAATTCTCGCCATTCTATGCCTTCAAAGAAGTAAAGATGCCGAAGGTATATCTGCTCGATTATGTCGCAGGTAATGTGCGAAGCTTGGTCAATGCCATCGAGAAAGTGGGATACAATGTGGAGTGGATCAGAAGTCCACAAGATGTCGAGAGAGCAGATGTGAGTGAGCTGTACAATTGGACCTAGAGGGATATTTGCAGACTATAATTACCTATCTTCGAAACTCTGAGGATTTAGAAAAGCGTTAGCTAACTCTTTATTCGCAGAAACTCATCCTTCCCGGCGTCGGCCACTTCGGCCACTGCATGACACAATTCTCCTCCGCTGGTTACCTTCCCGCAATACGAAAACACATCGAATCAGGAAAGCCATTTATGGGAATCTGCGTAGGATTGCAAGTATTGTTCGAAGGATCTGCAGAAAACCCAGCAGTCCCAGGACTAGGTCTCATCAAAGGCAAGCTCGATAGATTTGACAACAGCTCGAAATCAGTCCCGCACATTGGATGGAATAGCGCGAATACATCAAATAAGCAAGTTTATGGATTACGACCCAGCTCGAAATATTATTACGTCCACTCATACAAGGTACCATACAGGGAAGGGGCCCTTGAGAACCAGGGCTGGACTGTCGCGACGGCAAGATATGGAGATGAGGAATTCGTGGGTGCTGTGGCGAAGGGGAACATTCTGGCTACCCAGTTTCATCCAGAAAAGAGCGGAGTTGCTGGTTTGAGAGTTATAAAGGCATTTCTGGATGGCGAGTCCCTACAAGAGTCTGGAGTGGAAGCAGGATTACAAGCAGCAAAGGAAGGCTTGACACGAAGGGTCATTGCATGCTTAGACGTTCGAACTAACGACCAAGGAGATCTTGTCGTGACAAAAGGCGATCAATACGATGTACGAGAAAAGTCAGCAGGAGGCCATGTCCGAAATCTTGGCAAGCCCGTGGAAATGGCGAGGAAATACTACGAGCAAGGAGCAGACGAAGTCACATTTCTCAATATCACAAGCTTCCGGGACTGCCCGCTAGCAGATCTACCTATGCTGGAGATTCTGCGAAGGACATCAGAAACGGTCTTCGTACCGCTTACAATCGGCGGAGGAATTAGAGATACTACAGATACAGACGGAACGAAAGTCCCAGCTTTAGAAATCGCCACAATGTATTTCAAGAGCGGCGCAGACAAGGTGTCGATAGGGTCAGATGCTGTGACTGCAGCGGAGGAGTACTATGCTGGTGGAAAACAATTATTTGGAAATACAGCCATTGAGCAGATATCAGCCGCGTACGGAAATCAAGCTGTGGTTGTTAGCGTGGATCCGAAGAGAGTTTATATTTCAAAGCCGGCCGAGACGAAACACAACACCATCCAAACGAAATACCCCGGTCCGAATGGCGAGCAAGCATGTTGGTATGCATGCACTATCAAAGGGGGGCGAGAAACGCGGGATATGGATGTGGTAGAGCTGGTGAAGGCAGTGGAGGCAATGGGCGCTGGAGAAATCCTGCTGAATTGCATAGACAAGGACGGAACAAACAGCGGTTTCGATCTAGAGTTGATCAATCAAGTGAAGAGCGCCATCAGCATACCAGTCATTGCTTCCAGCGGAGCAGGTAACCCAGGTCATTTCGAAGAAGTCTTCTCGAAAACGCAGACAGATGCTGCTCTCGGCGCAGGGATGTTTCACCGGGGCGAGTACACTGTCAAGCAAGTGAAGGAATTTCTCGCAGAGAAGGGACAGATGGTCAGGCAGTTTGAGAGCGAACTGTGAATAGACAAAGACTTTGTCATCTTGCTGCTGCACGTTATGATCTTGGGTGACTCTCAACTTCACGTGACTGTCTTTGTCCGAGTCTATTTGTCAGCCTTACGTGTTTTGCAGAGCGCCAAGTTCCCCTTTGTGTAATGATACTCGGTGCTCCGTGTGCGGAGATACAGAAGTTTATTTAACGGTCTGCTCTCTATATCTATCAAAAGTACTCCCTCTCTAACTTAGGTACTTCCCCAAATCCATCAATAATGGCAGCCAGCATCCTCGTTCTCGGTGCCGGAGAGCTGGGCATGGCAATGCTCACCTCTCTTGCCAAACAAGCTCCATCTACAACCAAAATCTCCGTTCTTCTGCGCCAGTCAACCATCTCATCACCATCAAGCTCCAAAGCTGCCGAACACAAAACCCTCCAAAACCTCAATATCTCACTTGTACCTGGCGATATCGCAACCTCCACTATCCCTGACCTCGTCTCCCTCTTCAAACCCTACGACCTAATTATCTCCTGCCTAGGCTTTGCATCCGGTCCTGGCTCCCAGGTCAAGATCGCTCAAGCTGTCCTTCAAGCTGGTGTGAAACGATATATTCCCTGGCAATTTGGCGTCGATTATGATGTCATTGGGAGAGGAAGCGCGCAGACACTATTTGATGAGCAGTTGGATGTTAGGGATTTGTTGAGGGGTCAGAAGGAGACGGAATGGATCATTGTTTCTACGGGCATGTTTACGAGTTTTTTGTTCGAGGATTATTTTGGCGTCGTGGATCTCGAGTATCAAAATGGTGAGGGAATCGTGAGGGCTTTGGGTGGATGGGAGAACAAAGTTACTTTGACTACGCCTGAAGACATCGGGAAACTCACAGCAGCGATCGTTTTTGAGACTAATCCGCCTTTCAAAAACGAAGTCGTCTACATTGCTGGGGAAACCATCTCTTATGGGGAAATGGCGGACTTAGTGGATGAGGTGCTGGGGAAGAAGGTGCAGAGGGAGGTTTGGACAGTAGAAGCGTTGAAAGAGGAGTTGAGGAGGGACCCGGAGAATTTTGTGGGTAAGTATAGGGTTGTTTTTGCGGAGGGAAAGGGCTGTTATTGGGATAAGGAGGTGACGTTTAATGTCAAAAAGGGCATTGAAGTTGAGGATGTGAGGGGGTGGATGGTGAGGAATTTGAAGTGAGAGCGAGTGGCTTCGTGAAAGGAAGATTGGGCTTCTGGAAATGTGTGTTTGATTGGGAGAAGTTCTATGGTGCGATGAAGCATTGAACGAGAGG
The DNA here is from genome assembly GCA_002803225.1 of Gamarada debralockiae. Lineage (NCBI taxonomy): Eukaryota > Fungi > Ascomycota > Leotiomycetes > Helotiales > Hyphodiscaceae > Gamarada > Gamarada debralockiae. The sequence goes on along the minus strand of NXFV01000959.1, from coordinate 28,195 downwards.
TGCATTGTACGGTTAGAATTGTGGAACTGAGGGAAACGAACACATTCCTTGGCGACAAAGTAAGAAATACTGTGTCCCTGGCGCGAATTTCTTAGACTAAGCAGGTGATTTTGAAAGCTTCATTCCTGTCGTGCTGAGTTTTCGTTGTCGATAAGCTGCTGTTAACAAAAAACTATTGTGAAAACCAAACACTGCGAAATTCCTGCCTGAAGTCAGGTTCCCAGTGAAACTTTTGAACCTCTTGTGGGGTACACAATTATGGCTGTAGTACTTATCCTTTTGTGGCTAAAGTCGCAACGCTCTGATTGCCAACAAGCTCGTTCTACTTGTCGTTAGCAGAAACTCTGTCTCTGCGAGCCCCTTTTATGGTACATCTCAGTGACACTTCTGGGGATTGACTTTCATTCAAAAGCACACTTTGAATTGTTCTCTCGACTAGCGTCGCACCCTCTATTTTCAGGAATACAGTCTCATAGTTCAAGCTCCCACTTCACACCCTCCATCCCTTTTCTCCTTGTTATCACAACGTTGCACTCATCCTTCGGTTTCATCACAGCCAACGGAATCACCTCATTATTCCTCTCTGGCAACTCTATCACCCCACCACCTGGCCTCTCAAAATCAAACCCCATCACAACCGCAGCTACAAATCCAACGATTTCGCTCTGAGCGAAGTGTCGACCGGGGCAAATGACGCTCCCACCCCCAAAGGCTCGGAAGGCTGCTGACGGCACATTCTTCGGAAGCGGTGCCGTGGCGGTCTTGTCCGACGCATTCTCGGTCGCTGTTACGAATCTGCGAGGGTTGAATTCGCCCGCATCTGCGCCCCAGATCTCCTCATCCATATGAATGACTCCGCTAGCAACCTGAACAATTGAGTCCTTCTTGAGAAGGTACTTATCCGCGATCATCGTGTCTTCCAATATCCACCTCACGGAAGTGAGATTCGCAGCCATGCGGAGCGTCTCCCGAAAGCAGGACGTCAGCACAGGCGCGACAGACTTCAACGTATCAACATGGATGGCCCTGATTTCCTTCCCACTATCTCCTTTCACCACCGTAACAGCCTTCTCAATCTCTCCTCTCACTTCAGCAAGCAACTCAGGTCTCGAAAACAGATTCGCCAACAACCAAAACGAGGTTGGGATCGCATTCCCAACAATCGCGAAAAGCATAATCAGTTCACAATGTCCCGTCATCTCTGGGGTAATCCCATGTTTCAAATTAATCGCAACTCTTTGCTGGATCATCGAACTCGCTTTCTTATACCGCTCTTTCTTCACATACTCAACCAACCCCGCGAAGATTCTTTTGCGGGCTAGGTATGCCTTGCGAGCGAAGATGGAGGGAAGGATATCGGCGAGCAGACCGAACATGCCTTTTTCGAAAACCCAGAAATCCTTGATTAGCTCCGGGTGTATGGCGAATAAGTTTTCGGGCCCGTACATTGTGCGCGCGTTTCCCATGGTGAACTGCTCTCGGAGCCATTCGAGCAAATCAACAACTTCACCATCTTTGGGGTTCAATTTTCCCAGGGTCTCGGTGAAAATCTCAAGCTGGAGCTTGATGATGCCGTTTAATGTTGGACCGGGTCCGAGAACGCTAGCAATCATGTCATGCGATTCGGGCATGAGTCCAAAATCTCCTTGGTCGCCGTTCGCGTTCGTCAAGATGATGTCCATGGTTGGCTTATCGAACGCGCTAAGACGTTTCGTCACTTCCAGGATGGCGGAGTAGAATGAAGTGGACTTGGAGGTACGCTGGATAATTGCTGCGAGCGCTGGTGAGGTGATGATGTAGGTTCGGCCTGTGAGGGTTGGGAGAGTGTAGATTGGGTAGTTGTGTTCTTGGCTGCGGGAGGGTCAGAAAGAGTGGCTCGCGGATTAATAGGATTGAGATTGAAAAGAAACGGAAGGACGTACTTGATGAAGTCGAAATACCTGGCGCCAAGTCTAAACATTCCGATAACGTGACCGATGAAAGGGATTGGATGTGAGATGATGGGAGGCTCGCGGGGGTCATATTTGACGCTGAATAACGGTTTCGCGGCAATAAATAGAGCCGTAATGATGACAGACACGATTATGAGTGACCTGTGTTCTCCGAACACGTCGAGGATTCTTTGTAAGATCTCCATCGCTGCTGGCTTTGCGGAGCTTTCGTTGGCAGTGACTAAAACCAGGACGCGTCAAAAGAGTCGCAAAAACACGCTAAATGAAGCTGTTATGAACAGAAAATCATTCAAAAACAAAACATTGCGAAAGGATATGAGATCAATGGTATCAGAAGATGGAAGGTGAAATTGTCTCCGTACCTCCGTACAGCTCTAAAGCTGAGGTTCATTTCAAGCCCCTGTTTACCCCTCAATCAGCCACCGAATCCGTTTTGGGAAAGCCGGACCAACGCTACCGAAAAGATTTTCATATTTTGACTCTTCTTGGACCTTTTCCTGTAGATTTTCGATTCTGAAAAAAATTCAATACAACCACAGTGCTAGTTGAAGAGTATCTAACTGCACCACATCAACTTATCCCACGTCTGAATAGCTTTCAGGCCTGATCCACAAGCCATCCGAAGAATGATACTCTGGTTGGGTCGGAGCAACACGTACCTTATTGGTCGCTCTCATCCTCCCTTTATCAAAATTCTTCAAATAGCCACTTTGGAAAGTCATCCAAAGTGCACCATTTGCTAGGAGTTCTTGTGTAACATGGTCAAATAAACGTTGTGCTGAAGTGGACGAGACAGTTGAAGAGCGACCTGAATGGCAGATACCTTGAGGCTGGCTAAACATGCCCACAGGAAAGAAAAAATAATAATTAAGCAAAAAATAAAACAAAATAATGCTATTCTGCCCAGGGATTTTCTCATTATATCGCAAAATTTCTTTACACCCAGCAGATGCCCACTTAAGTTCAATGCGATCTCGACCATTTGAAGTGGAAGCGGGGGCAGCCCGGTCCGTTAGTATCTGCTTAGTCTAAAAGTAAGAGCGAAGAAGAGAAATATCTTACAGTAAAAGCCGCGAGAACGTTCTAGGCCAAATTGGCCATGCTTGGGAGTCTGTAAGGGTCATTTATCTATTTACAGTCGATAACAAGTATAGTTGCAGTCCGTAGTTTGCTTTGATTTTTAATTGTAAAGAAAAAAAGGAAAGAAAGAAAGTTGAACCTTCCCTATATAGACTTACAATACTAGTAAATAACAATAGGATTACATTTAATTCGCTCGAATTAAAGTAGTTTTACTATTATAGTTACAGGTGGCATATAACAAAATACTAAAGTTTTCGGTCCGTTTTACTCACGTGCCAGGGCTCACATGATAATACAGCGCCGCAATTGAAAATTGTCCAGCTTCAAAATTTAAGCCAGACTCTAAAAAAGGGCCTTAAAGACAATTGATTTTAAAATGGAACTAATAATTCTAGAACATAAAAAACTACCAAAAGATAAATATACTTCTATTCTTTTACTGTGCTTGACTTAAGGGCGTTTTAATAAGTTTTGGTATAGTTATAAATTCGCGCGTTTATAGAGATTTAGGGAATTTTGGTATTCCTGAGAAGGGGCGAATTTCAATTGCGCCTGCCTTTGTACTCATGCTAATGATGTTCATTGTGCTTTCATTTTCCCACGAAAACTCTTCGTCCCTTCTCTTCCAAAGGCAAGTGCAAGACATCGGACGCATTGGGTTGATGATTAGCGCATAGGCAACAGCCCAAGTCCAAAGACGGAAATGGAAAATGTCCATGTCGAGATTCCGACGTCGAATTACCTGTGATATATCATCTTTTCCAAAGGCCTATAATTTTGGCATAGAAGGCAATGCGAGAAGTGTTTGCGCCCCAGAGAAATATTTGATGATTCTGTCTGTGCGCTCTACCTACAAAATTGGCAAGTCAAAATTGAGAACCCATTGCTCCTGAATCAAATACTATAAAATGAAAAACCCTTCCACAGGCAAGAATATGTAGAACGGGCTCAGTTTGCAAAACATGTGATGCATGATTCACGAGGGAAACGGGCAGTGTGTTCTTCCACATGACGCCAAAACCCAGAAACACCATGCTGATATGAGGCCCACACGAAAGATCATCAAACTAGATATCTGGTCAGCACCAAAAAGGCAATTGGATATAACCATGTCTGGTAGGACGAGCGAAGATTGGACGGGGGAACAACGGTGAAGTCGGGATCTGAAAACCCCTCGGACCTCGGCCAATGAGAATGCGTTCGGCGACCGAACTGGGAAGGTGTCCGCAGGGGCATGATCTGAACAATTGTTCCGAAAGAGCCTGATTTCGAGAATAGGGCATATGAATAGAAAGCTATTCCTCACTTTTTGGTGGAAGGCAGAGATGTCAATTATCTGCCGCCATATGACTATACAATTGTTAGCTCTGAGCCTTGTACTGTGACGGTAGTCTCTGGTTGTACTGGAAGTCCTGATGTACAGCATTGGGATAAATCAGCCACAAGGTGGCGCGGCGGTGGTGATTGGCTACTTCCCAATTCACCCAGCCACAAATAGAAAATATCCTTGGAAAGGACCCTTTGTACTGATCTCTGGGTGTATTCTTGGAGGTAGAAGTTGAAGAGGGTCTAAGAGGACATACCGTATCTGGAGGAGGGTCGTCCTTCGAACCGCCGTTGTTTTTTGGATCATCTTCGTCCACTGGAGCACCGAGTGTATGGTCCTGGAAATCGTGAGCACGAAGATCACAACGGACGTAAGCTTACGAATTCTAAGATATATTTCGGCTCTCAGTGTCTTTCAGCGTTGTTTGCAAGTCGCACTGGATTCGAGGATCTAAGTACAACGAATTGGACGTCGGCCACTTACAGAGCTCATGTCGACTTTTAAGAACATCGCGGGGATGAACCAAGCATTTTCATCCTTTAGGCTGTCAGTCATGGTCGAATGGACACTGATCGGGACGGTCAGGGCTTACGAATTCTGTCCTCGTTGTTCCTGGCGACTTCGCTTCTTGGATGTCGGATATCGAGACGTCAAGTGCGAAAACTACATCATTATGCTCGAGGTACTACATGCATATCAGTTATGTCAAAGGAGTTGAAGATCTCGAATTTCGGGATCGTGCGGCAGATTGACTCACCAGGCCCCCGTGGATTTCGATCATCGCGATCCACAAAGGATCGTCAATTTCCGAGAAGTTTGGAGAAGTCATTGCAGGGTGCCCGCCTTGATGCAAAAATGGTTCTTCGTTCAGTTCGTCGATGTTTGTCAAGCCGTACATTATGAACAAGAAGGTAGTGTGGAATAAGTTGTTGGAAGGCGTTATTTGAATTTATGGCATGTCAGCCAGGTGTGACACCAAGAGTCTAGCATTGACCGCTATTAGCTTTATCGGCCTCCGGACAAGCGCTGTCCATCAACACGTGCGATAATTAACGTGTCGCATGAAATCCTATGGGCCTAAATATATATGGTACCACGGAATGTTCAGGGCTAGTGACTATTGGAAACTAGTGGCACAACCTCAGAATCTGGAGTGTTCTTCCAGCATCCCATCCGCCGGCATATTGTGTCACAGCTCAGATCCGACTGAGTTACTCCCAACACCATTTGAGAAGGATCCGTCCCCTGCTTTCAAAGCACTGTCTACACTGGATCTGACGAGACAGAACATCTCTGGACTCTGCGCATATCAATATCACATTTTCTCATAACTCCTCATGGGCGAGGTATTCAGCGTTCCCAATGTGGCTCATCAAACTTCATTATTCAAGCTCGGCCTTTTAGGGGCTTAGATCCGAGAAACCAATATTCTATTGTTTCGTTCGCGTGTTCCCCATCGCCTGGTAGGGGTTTAGTAAGGTGGACAAGACCTGCACTCGCGGTCTCAGACTCCGGAGCTCTATGAGGTCATATCTAGTTCACAAGTTCATTTGTAACGTATTGCAATGAACGACCTTCCTAACCGGCAAATTACATTTCTGCTATTTCTGGTTAAATATGAGGGGAAGACCTCTCGGAAACTCTTACATCGGCATACCGGGATCCGATCGCAGACACTGTAAGGGCACTGTGTGCGACCATTAAGTTGAGGAATATGAGACGAGATGAGAAGAAGGGAACACTGGTCCGGTACCGCTCTCAAATTTCCGAGTAGAATGATTGGCGGGTCCGTCCTCGGCATCTGAATTTGGCTTCGTCTTGTGAGCAGGCAGCAAGGCAACTTCATGAGGCAAATGCCAATATTTCAATACATTGCCTTACGGATTGCCTTACGGATCGCCTTACGGATCGCCTCGTATGTCTCTGCGCTATGTTAACCGTCTCGTGAATATCCCTTGGCTGATCAAATTACGTGAAATGTAGTTGTGGAAGCGTTTTATTAAGCTACAAAGCGCTTGGCGCGTGATATCAACAAGGAATTTGCCACAGCAACTACAGAAACAGTCTTTCCGTTATTCGTGGTGTAGACGTTGTGAACTGTAGACTGCTCTGCTTAGACCACGCAAACGCTACCGCTCCCCAGTTACAACTCCTTATCCTAGAAAGAAATTTCGACACTGATTCCATTGAACAAGCGAAACAGAGAAGATTCATCTCCGCGATGAGGAGCTCCCTGATAAAACAAATTGCTGTGTAATTGTCCCTAAATTTCGGAGACGAGTCATCTGCAGTCCGCATTGTTCGCTGCACAAGACCATGCGTCTATGCACACGCACGCACGCCGCTTTGTCGTTCGTCCCGCAGCACCAAACAATCACCTTGGATCTTGATTGCATATTAGGGTATAAGACACCAATAAAGATTATCAAAATCGGAAACTTTAATCATTATATTCTGTCAGTTAATTGGGCCGCTGATCATAAAATTGGCCATTCCAGCATCTCCCAATCTCTTTCCAGTAAGAAAAGGTTAGGCGGTTCACGCACCTCCATCTTGAAAAACACTGACGTCAGGGGGCCAATAGAAGAAACAACAGCAAACGCTCTAAACAATGCAAACTGAGACTCCCGAATAAGTGTCCAGAAGCAGAGATAGAGATCACTCAAGGTTTTATTCAATTTGACCATGATTCAAGTAAGATACATTCTGTGCAACAGAGGGAATATTCTGTGCTAGCGGCCGCTAGTGCGAGTGTAAGAGTGACCGCAGGTCACGCTGCAAAAGGCACAGGGGATAATCATCCCGCTCTGCACCGCAAAATTTTAGCATAATCGCCATGTGAAAAGGGATGCTCACATTGGTTGTTCCACTGTGATTCGAGTATGGGGCACAACTGCGACGGTCGGATACGAAGTACGGCACAGTAGAATTGATTATCCAAGCTTTTCAATCTGCCCCAAAGACAAAATTTCCCCCGCTTCCCCCGCTACTTGTACCTTCGTAGTTTACATGGTCTCCTACGAGTAGACTTTGCGATACTGCAGTATGACTTCCCAGCCAATATTACGTCAAGCATCTACAGTTCATGCACGGTCCAGCACGACACCCATTCGTGATCTCCTTCACCCTTGAAGGTATGTTCCGATGTTGATGCCTGACCCCGAAGGCTGTCACCAGGCCTTCCAATGTCTTACTTTCATACTTCAGCTGGTACGCAGCATGCCGGAATTAATACCAGTGCGAACGGCAGAGGATTTATCTGCATGGCGTCGCATTGCACTAATGTGCTGTTGGCTCGGCTGCTGCTTCTCGAACCAACGCATAATTACCGACTCACGCCCACACGGCCTGTCACCAAGTCCAGTTCGGCCTTATTTGTATGGTCATGAGTCCTACAAAAAACATGATAGGCATTTTCTGTTGTCGTCACGGGATCCAGGTAGCCCGACGTAGGGCCGCCGAACAAGACTGCCTGTAGTAAAGGCAGAATGAGGCAGACAGAAGGGTGCCTAAATTTTAGGCTCGTGTCGTCATTTCAGTATATCAGTGACCTGGTAGCGACTGGAGATGTGGCAAGCACGGCGTGAGGTTTTCGGATCATTTTCGGTTTTCAATCCTTGAACGACTTCAAGAAAGTTGAGAGAAGCCTGCCTGAGTTGTTTTCACGAAAGATCATGTGCTGTTTTAAGTTGTCAAGGCCAAAATCGAACGAAGGGACTCGTGCCCTTTCTGCAAGGTCAGCATCTGCAATTTGTTAGCTCAAAATCTCCACGGAGAAGGATGCTCACAATGATCATGAAGTATCTTCCGAACGTCATTCACTAAGTCCGCAGATTCCTGGTCCAGATCCTCATTGAAGTCTATTCGTGCGCCGTCTCGAATTGGATTATAGATATGGTCATTCCGGTGAGTCGACGGTGCCTTTTGGGTTTTATAGATGCCATGAAAGAGTCTGACAGCGTGTTCAAAAGGTATGTCGTCCAGCTTTCGACAGATTTCGATGCACTCTTCCGAGGATGCGATGTGGCTCTCAGAATGGTTCACTTTCATATCCATGATTAAACCGTTGATGGCAACTTGAACGTCTTCCATGCAGATGCAAATAATCGAAATTACGCAGAAACTTGTGGCCCAAACAGCTTTGCTTCTCGTCTTCAGATCTTTCTCAAGCTCTTCAAGGACTTCTCTTGTTAAATCGCGAAGCAGACAGTGCATGGCTGATTTGATCTGCCGGTTCAATAGCCTGGAGATTAAAGAGTACTCATATGGTCTTGTAATAGGCTGCCGAAGAGTCGAAGCTATTTTATCCGCAGTTTTGTCTGTAAACTGGACAGTCCTTCCCATAAAATAATGGGCATTATAGAGCATTATCGCTTTGTCGAGAAGGGGGGTCTGAACGAAATTTCAGTAAATTTCATAGTTCAAATCCTTCGAGAGGAGAACTTACATTTCTTGACGGGCAAGTTGATCTATGATACCGACTGATAGTTTCTAGTACTTTCCTAGAGATTTCGTTCATATTTTTTGGGGTCATTCCTGAGAGATCTCGTTGACTTCTAGCTAGACACTTGACGTATGTTCGGCATTTGTCTACCAAAGTACCCATGGAATAATTCCGTAATGCCATCGGTGGGGGATACCGCTGAGCGAACATAGCTACTTTGTCTCCTGGTCCATAAGTGATTGTATGGATATATGAAACCTTTGGATTTGCCGGAGCAAACTCAGCCACTGTCAGTGTTATCGGCAGATGACCAGAGCCACAAGTGAGGTCTGCTTCAACGTCGTTAATGACGAATCCCTTGCTGAGATCACTAGTCAAGTTTTCAACAGCTGATTGTCGAAGGTGAAACACGAGAATTTCTATGACTTATCAACCAAATGCCCGATTTCCACGTTTTATGTTGAACCGCTCAATGGCTCACCTGGGAAGAAGAGTTCAGCATAATCCTCTAAATGTTTCCTTGTGCAAATTATAGGCGCTAAGGTCGTGGCTTTCAAGCTTTTACAACGGAGACATATATCACCTGCAGTGCACTAAATAGGCATCAAGCATCAGTAGGGCACCTATCCAAAAAGAGGCACTTATACTTACGGGAATTTTTAATAACCAACATGCCATACACGCATGTATACGTCTTATCTCCTGTACTTTCCTAGCTCGTACAGGATCTAGGCGGCCTTTTCGACGACCCACTTTCCGGTGGATTTTGACACTCTGTCCACTAAGTTCTGATGCTGATGTGTGGTCCCACTTGATGGGTTGCGGAATGTGCATTGCCCTGGTAGGTTCTGTTAAAGCGTCTTTCAGATTTGTCTGCGAGTTGTCATACGATTTGGGGCCGTTCTTCAGCTTCGGAATAAGTATCCTGGGGAATTTTTCTTGCGGTGTTGATGAGTTGGAAGAACTTGCTAGTATGAGACTAGGAGATTCCGGTTGGGAAATCATCGAGCTGCAAGTTGATGAAGACAATAGGTGCGATTCGCTCGTAGGTTTAAATGATGTCTGAACTCCATAGCTAGTCATACATGGCTTGACAGTGCACATTTCCTGGGGCTGTGAATCCTCGGGCACAAAATTGCCTTCTAAAGTATGAAATCCATCCCACGAGGTTGAGTCGGTTGTTGTTGGTGGCCACTGATATTGTGTCTCTAGTATCGAGTCGGGCTGTGTAGGGGCAATTGATGGGCCGAGTTCAATGTGGTGGGGTCCGGTGTGGTGGAGGGGCAGGTCGTGATTTGTCGAATGCGGGACTTTCCAAAGGCCTGAACAGCGTTAACATTATTGTTTTACACCCAAAATGGGACTCACCATTATCAGTGTAATGCTCACGAGACTGGTCTAGTAATAAAAGGTCATTCCACATTGGTTGAGGGTAGGGTTGACGGGGTCGATCTATGTTTTCCACCCATCCTCCCAAACCCAAGGATCCAATACTGCCCAGCGGGCCAAAACCATCAGATTCGTGGACAACACTGAATATGTCATCAAGAAATGAATCCATAGACATCTCAGCATAGGCACTGGAGTTTGCCAGCGACCCTGAATCCGATTGTATCGACTCTGGCACCCCATATGAGAATGCTGTCGACGGTGCTATTGTAGCAGCGCTGCATTCAGCCTGCGATTGACTGAATTGGTCACCAGACATGTCAGTGGGCCAAGTAGGCAAATGAGTCGTAGAGAATAGCGGTAGGGAGTATACATGAGAGCCTCCAAGCTTATCGATGCTCCTCAACTCGCGGGGTTGATTTGTAAGATTCCGAGGAGACACGATCGCAGAAACTTCAGACAAGGCTGTCCAGCCCTGCTCATCAGGATGAGCGTGTCTATCGTTGACTGGGTATTCTATCGGTTTCGCAGTCCGTGGGTAGTCTGGCAGCTGTCTCCGCTGTCGCTTTGGAACTGATCCTGGAGTTGTTGCGTAGTTGTTTAGATCTTTGTTGTCGTTGTAAAATTTGCCTGGATCAGGGCGAGGCTGAGACCATTGCCGTGCAGATGCTTGGTAGGCTCGCTTTAGCGAGGGCGAGGCCATGGCGATCCCTATCTCAATATAAGCCACAATGTTTCGTAAGTAGTACCAGGACGCACAACATTTTAGTCCGCGAACATCACTGCCTTAAATCGACTTTCATGATAAAGAGCCGCCAAAAGTTGGTAGCTCGCAAGAACCCATAAACAGCGTATTCCGAACACATGAATTGTCACCGAGTACGTGAAAACATAGAAGCTCTGTTTCTCAGACACGTGGCAAAACTGCAATCGTATTGAGCAGCTCCTATGCCCACCGGTCAAAGATCAGGACTAGCGTCACACGAGCAACGTTCATGATTGGGAGCAGTACAATATGGTCGTCGGCCCATTGATACCTCATTTATCTTCAGCATGCACGATGGGAAATCTTTGAGAGGTTGAGATTGTCCATCCGATGAGGCTAACGACAGCATGGTTAAAGTAGGATTAAATCATAACTCCCACTGAGGTCATTGTTGGAATCGATTGTGCTACTTTACGGAGAGATAAGTTAGTTGCGATGTATATGCATCAATTGATCTACAACATAGTAATGTGAGGATGGATGGCACGACGCCTGATCAAATAGTTCGCTGTTCCCTGCCGTCTTTAATTGAGCTCAGGTAGTCATTCAATCGCGTCCTCCTATTCAGGGATTAGAACTTCGAGAGCCTTTACTTCATCAAGAAAATAGCGCACTCTCCGATAGGATCTCCTTTTGAATCAACGCTTCCACGTATTCTCTCATTCACTCCTGACATCTTCGACCCTGCAGTCAGCAAACTGCCAGGGAGCCCTGTGTTCTCTTTGGATTGGAGCAGTCAAACCGCGTTAGGATTCAACGATTCCTTGCTCACGCCCAGCGCATCAATCTTCTTCACCGCCCTTTCCATCCCATCTCGAGGTGTGACGTGCGTACTCGGATTTCATATCCGTCCCAACCCGCGGTATATCCATCCTCAACTTTAGCCAGGAGATCCTTTTCCAACTTCTCAGAAATAGTAGAGAGATTGTAGTTGGACTTGAAATCGAGAACGTACCTCGTAAACAGCGTTCCAAGAACCTAGATTAATTTTCCCGCAGCAGGGGAAGGCGATGATAGAACTAAGATAGCCCAGTGACATTGAGTGCTATTAATATTTGACACTCTAGTTTGGGGAGACGAGGCAGACTTTGCACGTGAGAAATGCCTTAATATATCTCGAATCAGGTCGCAGCGTTTGTGAGGATTTTTGTGTAACTAAATTGTGTTTATATCCCATCAAATGTTGTTGCCTAAAAGTTCAGATTGCATGCACCAAATCCCAACCACACCCACACGGAGCTGGTGGCGTTGCAAAATCTGTGTTGCCTTCATATGGGGGTTAAGTTACGTCTATGGCCGTGTACACATGCAAGTTACTGCGATAAATTACTAGTAAGCATGAATTGAAGCCATACAGATTTCTCATTAATAACTCCGCAGAGTGCTCATTACTACCATTATGTTTCCAAAGTTCCGCTACCTCCCCAGAATCCATATTACTATCGAATCTTGATCAGACTTCTCATATTATCACCTCCGAGCAGCGCCATCATTACATGAACTTCTACACCACCTCCCGCATCTCATCCAACCCCTACTTCCGCGCCCTCTCCATCTCAATTCTCCTTCAAATCGCCCCAAACTCCTCCCTCTTCAACACCGGCGCAGCCCTCTATTCCGCTGCCACACAAATGTATCTGACCATTAGTTAGTAGCATATCACACGCATTCCCAATGAAGTAACACTCAATCTCACTCATAAGTGTCCAGTATTCTATTCCGAATATGCCTTCCCAATCTCATACGAGCCATGCGTGGCAAAGACAAAGTCGATACCGGCAATAGGAGGTTACCCGAGATGTAAACTCCTGACCGCGGAAAGTGAAATAGTTACAACTATAGTCACTAGCAAAGATTGTGAAGTTCTGATAAGGGTCTGTGACAGTGGGGAATTTGTCTAGGTTTGCCTACGGTGAAGGCTGCTTTTGAGTCATTTTGAGGAGTCGATAGCTGTTGTAACATATCCAGTAGCGTACTTCCACATGTAGGTTGAATGAAATAAGAGGGGCGAGAAGTGCAGGGTCAACATACGGGTATTCTGAAGTTGATGTAGGGATTGTTGAAATTGCTGTCTCGGAATAAAGTTTAAAGTTGTGAATGACGCTCATTTAAGTAGCTCTCAGCATACGGTAATGCCCTGAATACTAAGGTACTAGCAATAGAGAAGCACGTTCGGAAGTAAGGCTCGAGTAAGGGGTTCCGAGTGTTCATGCCGTTACAGATTAAGGAACGAAGATCGGAGCCTCTTCACTCCTTGTATACAGCTAGTACTATGTATTAGCTACCTCATAGTCTATACCTGGCAGGTTACCTATCGGACCTGTCAGAAATTGCTTATGCATTGTGACGTGGTATAAAGGGACTAAGAGAGCCCCATCACTATCTTTATCATGCATTATCAATCAACTTCCTGCTCGTACTATCAATACAAGCTGTGAAGCTCATCAAGCTCATTAATATACTATATGTACTATATGCTATGACTATTGTTATAATCGCTTTGACCTTTTAACAGGTTATAAGCCCGGACGCTTTAACTATAGCATCTTATTGTAACAGCTACGAGTAGCTGGGGGCAACAGGAACGGTGACCCCGGCGAAGGCGAGAATAGAAGAGATCCAACAGGGGGTTTGAGTGCGGTTGATACAAGTCAGGCGCTGCCAAACATTCAGCTTGCAGATTTGAACAGTTTTTCCAAATCCATATATTTCCCTACAAGTAGGGGCAGGGGAGCAAGAGTGGTCCGCCTAGCACGTAATCATGGTCGACTTGCGAACTCGAGTGATGTTTTGATGCTGTGCTGATGACACTAAGAGTTGGACTATTCCATTATCCTGGGGCTCGTCAGATATTCCTCGAAATACCGGGCTGGATCTTCTCCAAGATCGCCATCAACTCCGTATAGACCCTCTCCTGCGTCTTCTTCCCTCGTCACTCCTCACAAATGGACTCGGATCCCTGACCTGAGACTCACTCATATACAGTCCATGACTTTCCTGTCCAACCTCTGCAGCAGCAATTATGGTTCGACTTCCAACTTCAGTCTTTCGAGCTATCAGGGATTTCACGAGCTCAAAGACGAAGCTTTGGATTCCTTGCATGTCTCTTGACAGAGCCGAGTGATACAATCCTGGATTGAGGCAGTTGAGAATTACAGGCTCCTTTGCATGAGTACCGGAGTTCATACGTTCGGCGAGCGCGCGCGAACCATGAAAACTTCAAGGAGCTTTGAGACGTTGTAGCGATCCTTCATGTAGGAAGACTCTTTCTTGTTGAGGGCTCCGAAGATTCCAGCACCACAGAACTCGTGATCACCAACTTCGGCGTCACACCAGTCTTCTGCTCTCAAAAACGGCCACAAATTCAACGCCATCAAGAACGTCCTCACAACGTTCACCGCAATTGTGCTCTCCATGCCCTCCATCTCACTCCACTCAATCTTGGCAATGCCCGCATTCTCCACAACGACGTCCAATCTCTCCAACGCCTCCATTTTCTTCACAAACTCCTTGATCGAGTCCCAATTCCCCATGTTAACGCGCCAAACTTCACATACTCCCTCCTTTCCAATTGATTCATGAATGGACTTTGCGGCTGCCTCGCCCATAGGAATTGAACGCACGGCAAGAATCACCTTGCGGGCGCCGAGTCGCGCAAAGTGACGAGCGGCTTCGAGACCAAGACCGGTGTTTGAGCCGGTCACGATGATGGTTTGATCTTCAAATGAGGTCGTTAGGATTGGGATGTGTGGTTGAAAACACAAACTATCTTCACGGAATATGGTATTCTGCGTTGATAGCGAGGCCCTACTCCCGGTTTAACTTTTTTCTTGTTGTAATTGAATAAACAAACCTCAAGTTTTTATGGGTTAACTATTTTATAGGACAATTGATTGAAACGTGGGGAAATTGAGATATCCTGAGGACCGCTTAAGGTTGCAAGCCATTGGACTCTGGGTTTATTATCTCCGCTAACCTTAACAACAGTCTGACGTTTCGGAGAAATCCAACACGTTTTGTATTCTTTATTCCTTGGAATAGGCTATGGGAGAATTTTATCTACAATTTATGAAGCTTCAAAAGGTCATTATAGCATCAAATTGCTTCATACTTCGTTGGTTATAATTACGAGCCTAGCAACAGTAAGCAAGGAAGTGTTGAAAGGTGGCGTTTTCTGCCGCTCTTGACCGTCTTCTCATCTCGCCTGACGCTTTGCTGGAACTTCTCGCACTCTTGTTTCTTTCGAAACAGCAATTTTCAACCCATTTTAGCTATTACCACGGATGGTCATGTTCACGCCACTTTCAAGAGCAAGGGTTGGACTTATCGACCCGGCTATGAGTTGGCCTGCGAGGGTGCCCACTCACCGCCAGCACGCCGCTCCCAAGACCCCTTTCTCATCCATTAGCTCCATCCATAAATTCAGACCCAAGTCATACTCAGTTTGGCGCTTCCAGTGTTCTTTCCAGCTCCTTTGACACAGAATCACCCTCCACAGGTCATTCGCAAGCAGGTCACGTGACACATGCCTGATCAGAGTCGGGTGCCGTGGCTGAGCATGATTTCGGAGTCCGTAAGTTTGATCCACGTTCTCCCTCCGATACAAACTTCCGTATCATGTTCCAAAGCGAGATGGAAGATACACGGAGAGCGAGAATGTTTTGCATTGTGAAGTCCCTGCCACCCCAGAGTGTTGGTCTCTAGATAGCCTGGGTCTAGAAGTCTAATCTATATTGCCTGCCTCGACTCCCACCGTACCTCCCAGTTCTCTTTCTTTCCTACACCAAATCTTGCATTTATTTGCCATTCAAACATCTTCGCCATTTCTTTTACCTCCCATTAGTCCAAAGATGCCGTCAGCAATCACCATGTCGCCCTACCAGGCCTTGCTCAAGAATGAGGACGAGGCCAAGTATTTGTGGACTACTTCCTCCTATGGATCGTCCACTACTCGTGCTCTTACTTATTTTGAGCGCATGTTCGTAATCTTCAACCAAGATCTATACGGGCAGAATTGTCCGTTCATCGGCGCGTCTTTTACCCTCAAGAGCTCCTCCTCTGTATCCTCGATCTTTGACTTGACGACTTTTCAACAGCGAGCCACTGATGCCTTTATCCAAACACGTTGGACGTACCCTAGCATCGCCACTCGAGTTCAAGATGGTGAGAAAGCTGTATATGACATCGAAGATGACGAAGGCATCAATGCATGGGCCAAGCGAACCGTCAAAGTCGTCGAAGCGGAAGGCGGCTGGCTTGCGCTCCGCGAAAAACTTTCTCGAACTACGCCTATCCCGAGTGAAGACGGAGATTACTGCCTCATGTACATTATCGTCGATCCCGAAGACGTCAAAAAGGGGGAAATCAACAGCTTCGATGTTCTGATGCACACCCACCACGTCTTCACAGACGGCGCCGGGATCCGAAGCATTTTGAACGAGTTCCTGGAGCGGTTGGCCGTCCCGTTGACAGGTGAGGAGATGATATGGGGTAAGGAGATAGAGAGATTGTTGCCTCCAAGCCTGCTGCTCGAGAAAGATGATGAGCCCGAGCTTCCTGCTGGCGAGACCCAGAAAGTCCGCTTGAAGGGCTTTGCGAAGCCCGATATAGGGCTTCCCGTCTACCGTCCCGACATTCACGCCCCAACGCCCGAGCTTCGCGGTACATTGCTCGTCGCTCATACGTTCCCTGACACCTTCCTTCCAAAGCTTCTCAACGTAGGCCGCGCCCATGGCGTCAAGCTTACCTCGGTGCTTCATGCCTCGCTCTTGAAAGCTATCTTTGACTCAGCAGAGACCAAACCTGCTGCCGATGATCTGTATAAGAGCGGTTCGGCAATGGATTTGAGGAATGGGTATATGTATCCAGAGTACTGTGAGAAGAGGAGATATGTCAACAGTGCTGTCGCGATTCAGCCTATCGATGTTCCTTGCGAGCTATTCCTGGATGGCAAGTTTTGGAATGCTGCGAAGTACGTCAGGGACGAGTGGGCAGGGATCCAAAAGAAAAGGGGAATTGCGAAAGCAACTGAGAGGGATGCGAAGAGCTTCGTCGCAAATTGGGCCAATATGAAGTGAGAGCTCGTCGCATCTCAGCACTCTTCGAAAGAAACAATGCTAACAAGTGAACAGGAACGCACCCAAAGGCACACCAACCAAACCCCGCACATGCCCATATTTCGTTTCTGACCCTCCAGGATCTCAGCTCCTAAGCTCCAGCTATAAGGTTTCCGGTACTGGGTATGAGGGTTTGGAGATGGTGCTCGAGAGTTATCAATTGGCTACCGATCAAAGCCAAGCTGTGGTATCAGCACGATCGCACTCCTGGAACGACAAACTCACCCTCTGTCTCGTTTTCAACGCGATTCGGAATCCGAAGGACAAGATGCAAGAATTTTTGGATAGGTGGGTGGATGTTGTGGAGGGCATTTGTGAGGATCGATATGTTTAAGCCATCTTGTTCTAAATTTGGGCGATGTAGTAGCTATGATCTGAAATTTTAAACAATACGATTTGACTCTGGAGCTAAATGGTTTGCAAATAGTGATGGAAAGAAGGCGCATCAATCACACTGCTTGAATGATTGAAGTACGGAACTGCAGACTTCGACACCATGCGAGTTGTTGAATTCCAAACATCTCAATCATCCTAAATAAGATGAGACTGGATTGCCTACTCCACTTGGAGAATTGGAGCAGAGGTTAGAAGTAGCAAAAAGTAACATTTGGACCGCATAAGTTTTATTCGCTAAAATAAATTCGTAGCTTGATAGCTCAGGTACACTGTACTGTTTCTTCACTCCTAGAGCTAGGCGCAATACATCTAATGCAGTAACTGTCCAGCCATGCGCATCACCGTTCCTCAATGCCTCAACTCAATTCAACAATTCCCATAACCCCGTGCAAAATACAATATCTACTGATCCAACGGCGTAACCGTAGGATCCCAAGCCGAATTCTCGTACTTGCCCGTATCTAGCACTCTCATATCCTCCTCCGTGAGCTCGAAATCGTAAATATCTACATTCTCCTCGATTCTACTAGGCTTCTCGCTCTTCGGCAACGGAACGAACCCCATTTGCAGTGGCCACCGCATGAGTACCTGAGCTGCCGTCTTATTATGCTTTTTCATCAGGGGCTTCAAAAGTGGATCGTTCAACCGTTTTCCACGAGTTAGAGGGCTGAATGCCTGCACAACGACGCCGCGTTTCCTGCACCACGCAACGATATCGGGATGTGAGAGCCACGGCTGTAATTCCCATTGACCAACTGAAAGAACTCCTCCCTTTCCTGGGCCGCGCTCAGTTTCAAGCTCCTTGATATGCTGCTCCAGCTCATCCAAATGATGAACCCCGTAATTGCTCACTCCAATACTGCGCACCTTACCAGCCTCGACTGCTTCTACCAACGCTTTCCACGCACCTTTGCGACCTGTGGAACCTCCATATGGTGCATGGATAAGCATCAAATCAATATAGGTAAGGCCGGTAGCCTTAATTGTTGAGTTTATTTGAGAGACTGTTTCGGTGTATGAGAGGGAATTGGAGTAGATTTTGGAGGTGAAGAATATCTCCGAGCGTGGAAGGCCAGAGGAGGACATAGCACGAGCGCAGGGCCCTTCGTTGTAGTAGACGCGGGCAGAATCGATGTGACGGTATCCGGTTTTCAGAGCGTATGATACGACAGACTCGGTTGTGGTTGGCGGTGTTTGGTAGACCTGGGTAATTGTCAGTACTGATGGTCAATCCAACTGAACAAAAGAGGATATAGGAGACGGAATCAAGACTTCGAATTCAGTCGCTCAATTGAAGAGAATGATCCAAATTCAACTGCAAGTCAATGATGTCCCAAAAGAATACAAAATTGAAACTCACACCGTATCCCAGAACAGGCATCTCATACCCCGATCTCATCTTCACTGTCGAAGTGATATCAAGCTTAGCTTGCGTTGTGGTCGTCATCTTGGCTATTTGTTCGGTGGATTGATACGCCTTCAGAAGCTGATCGTGATAGATGTGGAGGCTGTTGAATCGCATTAGAAAGTGGATTTGATTGAACGACTGCGTAAATGGAATAGTCTGCGTGATTGAATGAATTTGAAAAAATGAGATGAGGGGAATGCTCTTTCTGGATCCAGGAGTGGGAAACTTTACTCGCCTTTGACTTTGAGCTTTGAAAGGCGTTATTACAGGAAGTAGGCTTGGGTACCAAGTAAATCGCCGAAATCGAGTGAACGATTGAACAGCGATTGAAATCGTTTACCGGAATTTTTCTAATGCTCCTGTCGTCTTTCGAGAAGATTTCGTGAACGAAAATTCATTTCGACTTCAAATGATGAGGAAGCGCGAGGTCTTTATTCGCCGCCGCTGAAAGTGTCAAACACAGTGAGCCAACCACTTTCGTCATTTCACCAAACGCCTTCGCCATCCTCGCATCGATTTCACGCCATCTCGTCTCATATCCAGACTCGTGAATGTAGAAGACGGTGCGATGGATATTTCGGAGTTAGGAAAGGGAGGAGGCGGGCATTGGTTTCAAAATCCGGCTCGCGAGCAGTGCTCTTTTAGGCAAGTGGGGTAATTTGGGGCTGAAGCAGGGAAGGCTTCGGTTTCCGTGGGGAGATGGTGAGCGGCTGTGATGATGGATTGAAATAGCAAGATAAACACTGTAGCTCCATTGTTCGAAGGAATTTTGACAAGTCAAGCTTCCATTAGCAGCGCTATGAGAAACTCCAGAATGGCCGGCCGCTTGATACAGGCTCGATATTGAGGTTTTCCCTAGCTTGAGCACAGGCCATATCACATGACCTACGCCGTAGGTCCGTGCACGACAGTTTCTGTCGGTCACAAGAATTTGATGCCCTGAAATATGTGGCCGCACAAGACAAGGCTGGCCGGCTATCAAACTTACGGTCCAACCAACTTTGGCTGTAGTTAGACCATAACCTAGATTTAACGTAATCCGTCGATATTTCAATGTAGCTAATTAGAAATATGAAGTGTATGACGTATAGGAAGTGCAGGAAAGCTTAAACCTATTCCAGGAGGAATCGATGCTGATGGGCTAACTTTTAGTACAGAGCTAAGGCCCTAAACCCTTACTAGTCATAGCTCTGAGGATGCCTACCCGCTCTAAATTAGACTGCATGGGGTTAGTAATGACGTTCAAATGTGAAAATGTCCAGAAGCAGCTGGGGCTTTCCTCAGTAATTTGTATTTATTTCACTCCGTCTCAGGCAACCCCTAGGTTAGCTAAACTGGTTAATCTCTTCTATAGATTTGCGATGCGGACAGAGTTTCGGCTCAAAGGTTGTCGTAACTCTTGGCAACTCTTTCTAGAGTAGGCACTCAGGTCGGACGAAAGCTCTCGAGCCGCCCATTCCTAAACCACTACACTAACCGGCCGACCTCTAGAAACCTTACAAGTTCTTCGCGAAGATATCTTAAAGTGTATGAGCAATCACACCAACGATACAGAGCTACACGCTGACTTTGAGGACGCAGAGTGTGAGCTATGGTCGCTGCATGACGACTTCTCCACGTCGAACGCAGGCAGCTGTTTTATCCTCCAAGACCAGAATCGAGGAGTTACAAAGGCCTGTCCCAACTGAAGCATTCAGGTGAAATTGCAGTTGTCCCTATACACGCTCCCGAAGCGCTTCAGAAGGATATCTTAAAGGACTTAAGCGATTATACAAACGATGCACAGTCAGATGCTGACTTTGAGGACGAAGAGTGTAAACTCTGGTCGCGGGATGACGACTTCTACAGGCCGAACACAGGCAGCAGTTTTGGCATCAGCCTGACGCAGTATAGCCGTCGTCTCGAAGAGGCGCTCTATATCCTGCCTTTCACCTCCCTACCAAACCCAAAGGTTGCCAACAGATTGGGATCCAGCGCGTCGAACTTCACAGGAACCAAAGCACCCACACCAGGTGTGTTCGGATTGTAATCTGCACCTGCTACTGCTGCCCCAGCTCCAGTTGGTGCAGAACATGGACGGGAGCCATACTCATTAATTTTATTTTTATTATTAGGATGGCTACCAACCAATCTGGTCGCTGAGGCAGCTTATGCTAGTAATAAAGATGCAGCAGGAGCAGGAGTAGGAATATCACCAGGCTCTCATATCCCTTTCCTCAATCCAGTTTATGTACATGGTAGTGCGTACGTGGTGGAACAGGCTCACTTTCCACCAACGGCAAAATTCCGCACCGAAAGGGCAGATACTGCCACAAGCAGACGGATCTGTTCAGAAATTCGTCACAGGAACTGTAGAGCCTCATTGGGATACAGCAAGGTCGATCACATTCTCTCGTTTATTCCCTGACTGGGCCCAGTTGAACGCATACACGCTCCCGTCGAGCCGATCCTTTACCCATGATCAGGACTTGGTGAGCCTAAAGCTCTCGAAGCAGGCCAAGATTTCCTTAAATGCAGGGGTCGGTGGAGGCAGTATCGAAGGCGTTGCAGCCCCTGTACGGGACTTTATGGGCCACAAAAAATGGCTCTCGATTTGGAGGGGATGTTCTCGCAAATTTTTCATCCGGCAGACCCTCGACCCAAGCGGCTCTGAAGCGGACTTGGAGGTCTTAAAACGCGTGGACGAAGAGCCGTTCAGTACAAAGAGATACACATGGGGGACGTCCGAGTATCTCATCGTAATGCATAACGGCGCCATAAGTCTTTTTAAAGTTGCTTTAGACTTGGTGGATGGGCTTCCGATACGGCTCGATCTTGTAGCCTACATGAGTGAGGTTCCGCGAAAAGTTTTGCGCATCTTACACAGCAGGCGAAGAAGAGTAGTGCGATTGATTTGCGTCATAAAGGCTCGAGCCTCCGATGCCGAAGAAACGGACAGCAAGCGCAACCGCGGCTTCTACCGTACAAATGAACTTGGGTCGCAAATGGTGTAGGAGTGGGGAAGGCTGGTGCCGAGCATTGAGTCTGGTTGACAGCAACACTGAAGACAAACAAGGCCTCACGGCGACAATTCCGCAGATGTTAGCATTGCTACATCTAAAGACGTGATATCTGACGGACGTAACAGCGTCAGACATAAAAAAAAAAATTTTTTTTTTTTTTTTTTTCGAAGACCCACTTAAACTATCCGATCCCAACTTCAAAAAGGTTGCAAAGGTGGTGAGGAGAGGGATTAAGCTCCAGGGGCCACCAGAAGGCAATTCACATCTAGGAGACGATGTACGAGTTGTTATCATGTTTCTGTATAGCGCCTGGGCCAACGAAGAGATATTTTGGGCTTAGTGAAAATATCATATGAACTTAAACAATCTGAATATGCATAGGCTGGCTAGTTAACTAAATTGAGGCGGCATCGCCCTAACCATTTATCCAAATCAGGTACAGCTTGAAGCGAGGACCGTTGGTGGGGCATGAGCCCTTGAATATTTCGAAATCCTTCTTGTGAGTCCTAAGTGGCTGGGTAGTGGGTTAGAAGCAGCTTTTTGAACCTACAGCATAATCCCTCTTAATAAAAATCGAACAGTCAAAAGCTGACAAACAGAGATGTCTGAGAAGGGTTGAGTGGATACACTTGTCGATCAGACGATATTGTGTGTTAAAATCATGTATGTATTGATATCTAAGGAGGGAAGAACCATGGGGTTGCCAGAACCCGATATACATGTAAACAGCCGTCACCATAGCAACCAACAAGGGGCATCTGACAACACTATTAGTCTCCACTGTCGGCTTTTCGTATGGCTAATGGTCAGCATCTCACCTAGGATTTCTGATAGATTAGCATTTGGGATTAGCATTTGGGATTAGCATTTGGGATTAGCATTTGGCCTGTTAATGTTGGATCGAGGATCCAACCAATCATAAGCAACAAAGGTAGTCTAGGTTGCACAATAGCGCAGCTCAGTGTATGGGGGAAATCAGGTCGAATTACATTCATTACAGTAGAAGTACAGGCTCTACAGGCTGTATCTTATACCCACAACAATCAACTCTATTAATGTTCTACGTAACCAAATCTTTCTTTACATTTATACTAAAAAGTAGCGCTGTCTTAATATCATTCCTTAGAGTTATAATTAGGAGGTCGATTGGTTGGTTGGTTGGTTGATGTTCTTACGCTGGCCAGCTAGTGAGCTATGCAGCACTCCTATGTTGGTTGGAATGCTGATCCCTTCCTTATTGGGTCTAGTCTGTATTTGCTTCTTCCTTTAGGATAAAGGAGCTGTACCCCGCCTTGATTTTTTACGCGCCATAGATATCTAGCTAAGTCAAGAATTTACGATATTTCGCCCCAAAAACCGTCCCAACTGACATCCTAGAAGTACAAACCCTAGGAAAACCTAAAAGGAAAAAAAACCAGGCACAGTAGTTCTACTATTTCAATAGATTACTCGCTGCCTATTAAACCAAGCGGCTCTATACTAGGCCTTACCTGTAAAGACGTGCCGTGGCTAATGGAAGGCGCCTTCACCGTACTATCTATCCACTAGCTAGCTACTGTGACGGCCCTGAAGGAATTGATGCCTGAGGTCTAAGGCTCGAGACGACAGTCTCAAGTAAATCCCTTTCCGAGACCGGATATGGAATCGCGCTGCCGAGTACTCCATGGCACTGTCAGGAAGGTCTGAAAAGCTCCTACAATCAAGGCAAAAGGTCAAAAGAGGAAAGGACTAGACTTGATATGTCAACGCGTGAAGGGCTGAGCATACTAGCGTGCCCTTTAGATATATTAGGTCATGCACTTATAGAACCTTTTCCTTCTCTCCTTAGCTTAGTATTTTTATACAATACAGCTACAGGTAGCTGGAGGGCAACAGGAGGGATCACAGTATATAAGAGAAGTAGCAGTTCAGTAAAAGAAGAAGCAATGGTTGTGCCGATAGTGTGACAGCTCAACGAAATGAAGTCTCACGCATTGAAGACTCTTTGAAGAAGTGCTGTTACACTAGTACTTAGGTACCCCCTATTGCTAGTACAACAAATACAACAACTACTTCTTCTATTATTGAACTGTTACTACTCTAACGTACTGTAATCCCTCTTGTTGCCCTCCAGCTACCTCAGCTATTATATATATCTATATTATATGTAACAAGAGCCTAGCTCTTGAAGGTACACGGGCGATTTCACAGGCGATTTCATGAGCGCTTTCACATGGCAACTATTACTGTGGTGGGGAAATCGGTCACGCTGATCGCTTAGCTGGATGTCACGTGCCAGCGGGACATAAATGGCCTTCGCAGCCAGGACAGCACTTAGATACTTACGCATAATCACACATCATACAATACAGTTTTTTACCTCGTTTTCAGACACATTTGGGTGTGCTTTCATGCACTATGACCTTCGTTTTGCATCGTTTTTGTTCTATCCCTCACTGAGAGCACGTGCGATACACAGCGCAATCGGGACGCGCTTATACTCGCATTTCGTTCCTTCTACATTGGTGGCCTACGCAGGGAGCCTTTTTCGCAGTCAAGTGAAGGCATTCGCATTCTCAAGTGAGGGATGTTTGCTTTGTTTGCTTTAGTTCTGATGCTTTCAAGTTGTGCAAGATAGTTCAGGGGATGATTGTTTCAGGGTTATCACATGTTTCAGGATATAGCGCCATTGTAGGAGAGAGCTTAGTCTGACTTGATGGAATTGGGTTTATTGGATCAAGTTATTTTACATTCTGGGTATAGTTTAAGATTTACGACATGGGTTACAAGCGCCATCAACAGAGAGTTGGAATGGTTTTAGTCACGGGTGCCTCTTGCCAAGGTCCAAGCGGATCACAGGCAATGGCCAATTCTATAAGAAAAGGGGTAAAGATAGGTAGAACTACAGTAAGATCTGTGGCTTTACCTGAGGCAGAGGTCCAACCTCAGGAGGACTTGGATAGTGTGATAGGGGAAAGGGGCAGGTGTCAGGAAGGTCTCCTGGGACCCTATCAGGAAGGATGGAGAGGTGTTGGAGAGCTTGGGAACCAGGTCCTGATCACGTTTTGCGTCACAACCCTCCTGATCTTCCGTATCATTGCGGAGTTGATGTTTGAAGGGGCTTTTGCCTTGAGTATGAGATGGGAAGAAAGCCACTCAGGACCACGGAAATACTGTGATGTTGACCCTGAAGTCATTAAAGCTTCTGTTTGGGGTGAACGAGCAGTATCAGCTCGAAACGAGAGTTGGAATCAAAGGGTTAGGAAGTCTGAGCGCCCAGGACTAAGCTCAAGGGGGAGGATGGGGTCAAAAGGAAGGGTTCCCCCTCAAGGGAAGCGACATGATGGAAAAAATAATCGACAACATCATCAAGACGATCAAGGACAACAATATCAACAAGGACGACAACAACGGGTTATTTTCTTTTGTTTTCAAGGAATGCACAACAGAGCTTCTTCGTTGAAGAGGAAGTCAACCAACCATAATCAAGGAAGGACAACATCAACACCACCGGCCCTTAGGAATCCTTCAACAACCTCAACCAACACACCACCGTCAGGCAGCACTTCAGAAAACGGACAACAACCTCAACCAGAGAGCCAACAGAATACGCCCCCAGAACTGCAATCAGATTCTTCAACGCCAAGTGAACCATCAGTCGAAATGGCCTCTGGTAACCCAAGTGATCTGGCCAACTCTACCAACAATATCACTGTGCTGCGTGCAGTGATACCAACTCCTGCCTCAGCTGGTATTATCTTTGATGGCCAAGGAGCAACGCGTTGGGTTGATGAACTCCTCGCCTTCTTTAAAGACTGGAACTGTAATGGAGAAGACAGACACGGACGAATCCTTCGCCATATTGATATCGCTCTTCGTGACGATGTCAGGGCCATGCCGGAGTACACCAACGAGCCGTTCGATGAGGGGGCTTTCTTTGCAGCCCTGAAAAGGAAGTACCGAGACTATGATGACGACTATACCAAGCACACTCGCCCTTTCCTAGATGCCCTAGTCTTATCGGCACAGCATGGACAAATCGAATCGAAGGACTTTATCGAGCTCTTCTATCGGGTTTCTGCTAGTCTTAAGGAAAGGAACCTTCTTGATGAAGTGGAACGGGCCAATCTCTTTCTTTTTGCATTGCCGGATCGGATCCGCTCTAAGATCGTCAAGAAGCACAATGTAGACCTGGATGATGGGAAGACCCTGGTGTACGCCAATTTCCACAAGACTGCTATTGGGGTCTGTGAATCTGACGAAGTAATCAACCGATACAAGGAAAGCCGGAACCCAGTCATGCTAAGCTCGAAAGCTAGCGCTATCAACAACATTCTAAAAGATCTGAACACCCACAAGAGGACTGCACCAGACGAACCAGAAGCGCAACCTCCCCAGGCGCCTGCCTTAGACCGGATGTTCCCTACCAAGTTTGGTGCAAGCGCCAGGACCCAAGATCCACGGAACGATTTGGCTCGACAACTGGAAGAACTTCGCATTGCTCAGACCAATGCAATCCGTGATGTCCGGGAGGAAATCGGCCAGGAGCTTCGAGCTGCCCTAGGCCAAAACAACTCTGGGTACACCAATCGAGGATACTACCAAGGTCGAGGGTACGGAGGATTTCGTGGTGAACGTGGACCTGGTTTCAATCAACGATCTCAGGCCTTTCAGAACAACCAAAATGTTCCTACCAACGATACTATCAACGCGTCCGCTGTATATAGTGCCTTTAGTGGTGGAAATGGGTATAACGGGAGACCCAACTGCTATGCCTGCTACAACATCGACAAGAATGGTAACCCGGAACAGTTCCCTCACGGACACTCGGATAGATGCCCGCAACTCCAAGAGCTTGTCCAGAGTAGGGTCTGTCACAAGAATTTCAACGGAAGACTCTGTTTTGGACCCTGGAAGGAAGGAGCGGAAGAAATCATGTTGCGTCGAGATGCCCCTTGGGTTCGACAAATCATTTCCAGGACCAGAGGAACGCAGTATGACCCGGATGTTACTCGATGGGCTGGGAATATACGGGAGGAGCAGGACCAGGCAGAGGAGGCAGCCCAGGCACGGGCGAAGGCCAATGCAACCGGAGCCAATGCAGTTCTACTTCGAAGTATCATAAAGCGACCAGAAACCCCAAAGCTTCCAGTCCAACACTACTCTGTTATTGATAATAACGGACGAGATATCGATGACCTTCTTGATAAAAGGATACACGCTTGTTCCGTGGAAGTTGAGTCTGACTCTAACTCCGAACTCGACGAATGGACGACTCTCATGGCCAATACATCCCAGGCCCGCACCAAGCCTAAGACTTCAAGCAGTGGTGTTCAATCCAAGGTTACCAAACACACCGATTGGAGTAAAGCGCGAAAGGACAAGGCTGAACTTCAGAGGAAAATCGAGGCAGAGGCTAAACTACCTGGACCCAAAGTACGGAGACAATCTGCATACGAGCCAGAGGACCCAGAGGACATGAGTGTTAAGGAAACAATTGAGGTGATTCCGAGGCCCGATTTTCATCAGGAAACCAACGTTGTACAGTCTCTCGAGGAATTTGACCGGATCTCGCCTGAAACTGTTACTGGAGAGCCCCAGCGCCGAGTTAAGCTCACAGCACGTCAACCCAAGAAGTCAAAAGGATACCGGGACTTGATTACCCAGTTGGGAAGTGGACATCCTGCAGAAGCTGTTCGGGACAAGCTTCTAGCCGATCTGATCTAGTACCGAGAACTGTTTGAGGTCACTGATGCTGCCCGAACTGCTTTGAAGTCTCTTATCGAAGGAAAGCCCATTAAGGAAGAAGCTGTCGTCAGCATCCAATCGCTCGGTCTAGATGGTTTTGCAACTCGAGGTTGGATTGTGGCAACCCCCAAGCTGCCAGTCAATATCATGGGACCTACGGATGTAGCTTCTGAACCAGCAATGCTTGACACGGGAGCAGAGGCCAATGTTATGTCATACGAGCTTGCCAAGAGCCTTGGGTGTCCAATCCTAACTACGGAGAACCTTAAGTTGAAGACGGTTTCAGGACAGGTACTTCAGTTCGCCGGGATGGCAAAGGCTGATATCGAAATTGAACATAGAGTTGGGTGCACTACAGTTTTCTTCCTGGTTCGGGAATCAAAGGGACAGACTCTGCCAATAGTTCTTCTTGGACAACCTTTTACACGCGCGATGAGGATGACCTTTGAGCATGGAGATCATGGTTCTATGGATGCTGTTTTTCATGACCCCCGAGACCACCAGACCTGTACAGTCTCAGTTGTACCCCCAGTTAGAAGACCAGGCCGTCACAAGCGCCAACGACATGCCTATGTTGAAGATGCC
>NXFV01000925.1:0-29026 GCA_002803225.1 Gamarada debralockiae | reverse complement strand
AAAAAAAAAAAAAAAAAAAAAAAAAAAAAAAAAAAAAAAAAAAAAAAATTTGGATATACCAGATTTGGCTTCAGGTCGCGCGAGCTGACTAGGCTAAAATTCATCCTAGAACTTCTTAGTCTCGTAACCATCTAAAGGTAAATAACTGGAAGGAAAGAGCAATGTAACGAGAGATGGGATAGTGCGTAGCATAAAAAGACGAGTCTAAAGTGGCCAGTAACAGTAGAGCAGTGAAGTTTCAAAGTTGCGTGTTCTGTTCACTTTAAGCTGGACTGATGGTACACTGGTACTTCCAAACCTACGATGCATTTTCATCGTATAAATCTGCTATAATTATACGACACAGACACAACTGACACATTGAATTCAGCACGTTTAAAATTCGACCTCATATGATTGGCAAATATCAAGCTGTCAAAGAGCAGCCTCGAGCCTACCAGGCGTATATTACTTTCTTTTGATGTGAATGCTAGAAACAATTTTGAACACGTGGGTCTCTAACCTATAACGCTCAAATAACGTATGTCGTACTAGACCCCGTGGGTGCTAAAAATGTCGGCCGTTGTCACTGGTTGGAGTTGATTGGCTGGCTTGGTAACATTGCAGCTCAGTCAGCTCCCGTTCAGGCAGGTCACTCGTGAGGCGTTCTGATCGAAGCCACTTGCATGTCTAGAACAAAAAACTCTTCTTTGAATTATCAAAACAGGGTCCCTGTACCCGCAACTTTTTGTATGTGAGAATCACTGCGCTCTGCACCTTCCCGCCATCAGATTACAAGTACACGTGAGGCGCTGGGGTTAGCCAATCAGCAAATCCCAGTGTCATTGTAGAGCAGCGCCTATATTGACAACTGCTGCAATATGAGAAAATTCGAGGGTACCTCGAATGCACGTGGGCCCCAGTAACCCGGTCCTAGTATGAGGTTTCTCTATAGATCTTAGTGGCCTCGGTTTGCGACGAACTAATAAAGAAGCTATTGTCCAGCTTTGACTGAGCTCTTACGATAGGTAGACTTCGTGTTTTTTTTTCCTTGAACCAATAGACTTCACGATGTTTCTCTCTCTCAAGCTACTCGCAGTCTCTGCTGTGGGCCTCGTCGCCACAGTCCTAGCTGACGATGCGTGCAATTCCAAGACCATTCCGGCACAGATTCGCTTGGCCTATGCTGGAGATCGTGGTATGTCAGTCTCCTGGAACACAAATCAAAGTATGTCCAAGCCTACTGTCTACTTTGGCACTGGCAGTGTCCTTGACCGCTCCGCCTGGTCTGACGTATCAATCACCTATCCCACCTCCTCCACCTGGAACAACCATGTCACTATCACCGGTCTTGAGCCCGACACGAGGTATCACTACAAGATCGCATGCGATAATCGAGCGTACAGCTTCATTACCGCACGTCCAGCTGGCCAGGGAAACTCATTCAAGTTCGCCATGGTCGGCGATATGGGAACAATGGGACCAGACGGACTGAGCACGACAGTAGGAACTGGTGCGGCGAACCCACTGTTGCCTGGAGAGAATAATTCAATACAATCTCTCCACTCGCTCAAAGACAGTTATGAATTTGTATGGCATGGTATGTCTCACTATTGGCTCACTTATTCAACCACTGATATTTCATAGTTGGTGATATTGCATATGCCGACGCTTGGCTCAAGGAAGAGACGGGTGGCTATGTCAACCCACTCAACGAAAGTGATGGCGGCAAGGAGTACGACAAGATTCTGAACGAATTTTATGTTGAAATTGAAGATATTTCAAGAGATAAACCTTATATGGTTGGCCCTGGTGAGAACCGAATTCTTCTACCTCCGTGAAGTTCATTTCTAATTGTGGGTTCAGGCAACCACGAAGCCAATTGCGATAACGGGGCAAATCTTGCTATATGTTTGCCCGGCCAATTAAATTTCACTGGTTATCGCGCTCACTGGAAGTACGTGAATCGGATCTGTACTTACACTCGTTGAGAGCTGACTCCTCTGCAGTATGCCAGCTGCTCAGTCCGGCGGGCTTGAGAATTTCTGGTACTCTTGGGATCACGGAATGGTGCATTTCATCCAATTCAACACCGAAACTGATTTTCTTAATGCACCCGATCTTCCAGGCGGCTCTGGTGCTGAAGACGCTGGTCCTTTCGCACCCGACGGTACACAGATCGCTTGGCTGAAGAAAGATCTCGCGTCGGTCGACCGCAAGAAGACGCCTTGGGTCATCGCAGCTGGCCACCGCCCTTGGTATGTCAGCACCTCAGAGTGCACCGACTGTCAGAAAGCATTTGAGCCCCTCCTGCTTGAATACGGTGTCGACCTCGTCCTACATGGCCACAAACACTTTTACGAACGCATGTCGGCAATTAATAACTTCACCGCCCAGGAGATTACGAACAACCCAACTGCTCCTTGGTATATAGTGAATGGTGCCGCAGGTCACTATGATGGGCTCGATAAGCCCAGCTTGCCTTTGATTTCCACTTCTCGCAAAGTTCTTTCTTTGTATGGATGGAGTCTGTTCACCGTGCATAACTGCACGCATTTGACGACAGAGTTCATTGCTAGCGGCAACAACTCCGTCCTTGATACAGCAACTTTGTACAAAGAGCGAACCTGCGACTTCGACTAGTAGCTGTAGTCATAGAAGTGGAGGAGACCCAGAAAGTTGTCAGAATTTAATGAAGTGCCGTAGTATGAATTGTTAACACAAAACCTCAATTGACAGTATTTCGTAAATATGTGGATATTGGCTGTGCATACATCTTGGATCACAACAAAGCTCAATGTGCTTCATCAATATCTGCGATTATACATGAATGCCCAAAAATCGTGAATCAATTTTCTCTGCCAACAGTAGAAAAGACATTTACCTCTCACCAAACTCTTTCATATTCTGAAATCGCAAGCCACTTAATCTCACATACAAGAGATTAGAAAAGCAACGAAAGAGCTCGCAAGATTAAGCCAGTCAAGCGCAACGACAAACTAAAAGCAAACGCAGAATGCCAAGAAGGCTTGGAATGCTGCCTGAGAGAGGAGATAGGAAGTGTTTTGTTCTCAAAACCAATGTCGACTTGATAGTCTGGCAGTCTGGCTTCACGCGCAAACCAGACATCGCCTCCGCTGACTCAATGGAGCGAAATCTGAGTACCGAAAGACACCTCAGCACAGCATGTTGAATCATGAATCCCCAACAATTAAAATTGATAAATTTCGATCTCGATGTTGTGCAGGCGGCTGTAGGCTTTCCTTAGAGCCAATTTCTGCCTGCATGGCCATGTAGGGTAACACTTTTGTCGATCAGGGGTCAGAGATAACGTTGTGGAGGCTCCGAAGACTTGCTACCTCGACACAAGATTCTAGAATCGCAGCTGAGATTCGTTAGAAGTGTATCAAAACGCTTCCGAAATGCGAGTGATAATCAACCAATAGCTTAATATTAGGGCTGACAAGTATCGGTGTAGCCGCTCGAGCCATCCTGGAAATTCCCCCCTTTAGGAAGTATTTTCCTCCTCCCGATATGTGCCTTGCAGTTCGGAAATGCCGACCAGGGGCGGCCGCTTGAGCCAACTGCATGGCAGATGTGTCTTAGACCTCTATCTGCATATTCGAAGTATTTTACGAATCGTATGACGGCTGAAATTAAGACACCAAAACTCTTTCCTCACTGAAATATCCTGACCAGAACAACGCGCAAGAACTAGAAACTCCCGACAAGAAAAAGATCATCTTCATTTTTCCCACCCAACTATCCGGTATGCAGAAACAGAACCAAACAAATTATCGTCTCACCGCAAATACATATTATCGTCCCAAAAATCCAGTTTGAAGGGGGACTGATCGGAAAGTCCAGCTACAACAGTTCCCATTGTCTCAACCAACATGGACGTTTTCCAACCTCCTCTCAATCTCCTACATCTCGGAACCAAAAGCAGGATGCCCGAGAGCCTGCACACCATCGCAAGAATGCTGAATCAAGTAAGGACTCGGCTAGAATCGGAATCCAAAATAACCGTTCCAACAGGCGGAGTAATGCTAGCAGCAAACACAGCATCACCCTCAGCTTGACCAAACATGATTCTCACAGCGCAGTATTCACCTTCCACCAAATTTATCTGGTACGTTTGTGTCGTGCCACTGCCATGATAATTCAACACATCGGCACTACTGGCGCGAATCCAGCCACTGTACGCAGTAGGACCGACCCACATCATGGAGATGTCGTCCGGAACGGAGAGACTGAAGGTGTAAGTACCCGAAACTCAGCGAAGAGGTAAGCGCGATGATTCAGAGCAAACTATAGCAGTAGGAAGGCTTCGATTGACCCGTAGAGAGTTATGGTGTTTGATCCGGTGTTGAGCCCGCCTAGGGTGCTAGTCACGTTTGCGTAGCCGGGTGTCTCGGTCTTATAAGACTGGGGGAGAATGCACTCTAATCATAATGGGTGTTCTGGGGTGCGTTGCCGTAGCTGTGGAAATTCCAGTGTCAGCATTGCTAGATAGGCGGCGGGGAAGATTCAAAAGCGATGTTTCATGGAGTTCCAGATATATCTCTACTCTGAAGACAAACGCTCTCTTTAATGTAGAATTCAGGAGTTAAACTCATGATACCAGACGGCATATAAAATAACTACTTAATATGTGAATTAGGCGCCCAGATTATTGCAGGAGGTTGAAGTAGGGCACACATTGTCTGTGCTAGCTGAGGTCGTAGTCAAAGGTGACTGTGGTTGTGTATATTGTGAGCGGCATGGTCTAGAAGATTGATTAGCATGATATAGAAGCTAGGGAGGGATACGTGCTGTGGTTGTAGTTTGAACAAGCGGGGTTGTGGTATAGGAAACTGTCAATGTGGTGCTCGGCGTTTGGGATGGAGGGACAGCTGCATACGGTAGAGATTTGAGCATTTGCAAAAGCAGTCATACAGGATGGCAAAGCGGGTGTTTAAACGTGTTTGTTGAAGAAGATATGGATGATGAGGTGGTGGGTTGCTTTTGGTTTTGGCCTCTCTTGTATACTTGAGGGATGCAAGATATCGTATCAACCCTGTGAACGTAGATTAGCACAGGGAATAATGGAGACTGAGGAGCCATGGACTTGCTCTGTGGATATCACAGTAACGGCAGGAGCAGTGACGTTGCTGCCGGGCTGACCATCGTAGTGGTGGTAAAAGTTGAAGTTCTCGATGTCGCTGTGAGGGTCTTGTGGAAATGCCTAGAAAAGAGGAACAGAATGGAGTGGCAGAAGAGTATTGATTGAGAGCGGTGACAACAATGTTGACGACCTTGCATTCCAAAGCATCGATAATACCAATAATGTCCTTGCGTTCACAGGAGAAGCCTAAGAGCTGGCCAACAGGGCCGGAAAGCTAATGAACAAAGCATTCTAGACACAGAACTTCTCAGTTACAAAAATTAGACTCTCACAGTTATCGGAACTCATCCATGAGCCTCAGTTTCTCAAGATGCGTTGTGACTGGCGGCAACACATCTCGACTTCTTTTATGGCTTGCAGTTTTTCTCTTTGCGAGAAGAAAAGGTCATCGGAGGGTCCAATATTCATTTTCCCCATAACTCAGCTACAAGATTAGAGTCTAGACACGGGGTGGTAATAGATATCGAAATCGGATATCCCGAGCAAGAATCTGATAAGATCTCACCTATTGGGAGCTTAGTCAATAGTCTCAAGATGGCTGCGAGTTGATGAATAGAGCCTTAGAGTCTCACACTGAGTGGGGTTGACCGATACTCCAGCCGCGCCGAGAGGTCGACTTCGAGACTTCAACAAAGCTCCCCTAGTAAGCGGTCCTGCAAATACTCTCTGATTCGTGCATCGTTGCCATGGTTTCCTCCCCCACGTCCTCCACTCCGGGGGGATCTAGATGACGGCGTCGACAAAAAAGCAAAAGAAAGGTCCATTACTGCCGCCGCAAGCCCAACATGGTATCAATAGCTGTAGATGGTACTCCTATTTCGTCGAGACGATGAGGTTGGGCTAGCTGGACGTAGAGTCTCTGAATATAAAATTTCTCCGCATGTGCTGCTACGCAATCCTGACAGAGCATCATAACACAATTTGGTATGGCGTGAAGCTATGGAGTGAGAGTGGTGGTTAGTGTATGCTATCCGAGAACAAGCTTTCTCTCCTTGTGGGACAGTCCCGCAGCTAATTGTCCAAATTGGGATTACCCAAAGGCGAACATTACCTCTTATGGCTAAGTATTGATCCCCCACCAGTCAGCTAGTCATCTGCTGGGGTATTCTCTCATGTGCTATACCCATGATAATCGTGTAGCCCTCCTCAAATCTCCCCCAAAGCCGCAATGAGTTTCTCCAGGTTTCATACTTCTCCAGAATCATATCCTTCCTGTCCATGGAGATGACGAGATTGATGGTGCATAATGAGAGGCAGCCAATTGTGAGTAGGAGGTTAAGCCGACGGTGAGAAGGGCGATGAATATGACGACGTATGGCAGGGTATGAAGGTGAACTGTTGAGTTTGTGCTCTCGAAAAGCCAACACCGCCAATGACAGTCAAGGGGGGAAGGAAGCGCAGGGTTGGCTGATACGACAATTGTTGAGTTGGCTATATTTGCAAACGAGATGAAAGTTATGTCTATGTATTCGAGGCTTGAAAGCAATGCCCCTGCTGAAGCAGCTTTCCATGCGGCTCGGAATCTCCGATCGAGAGCGTGATTGAGCCTAGAGTGTATACAGCTAGTTGCGACATCGTAGAAATTCAATCTGCATATTAGGATTCTTGCATGAGAGCTGAAATCGAGGACAAGCTAGAGAAATGAACCTTGAAGTCTTGAGGCCACTTTGGTCTGGGCGACTTTCGTGCATATTAGATGGAAATGATATTGCTACTGGGAACGGAGGACCAAGCTGAGACTTCAAGTATCTACCATCTTAGAACACCTACTCAATGATTCGAGGAGAGGGTGGCGTGGGAAGAAGCGGGTTCGGTTCCTTAACCTTACCAAACCATTACCGACGCGTATCTCACTTGAGGATGCGCTTTTAGAAGCTTTGCTAGAGAGTCAAATTGACTTCTGATCCCCCAGATTGGATTCTATCTTGAAACAAGTGGCTGAGTGACAGATGGAAGAATAATTTATGACAGGACGTCATTCAATAAGGAGAGGTGAGAGACAACGCTGGCACACCAGAAGGTAGAATAATATTCTCACGGCAATACGACGGCATCATGAAGACAATAGTATGTAGGAAATGTTGCGAACAACCTGGAAGGCTAGAATTCGAAAAGATTGAAGGAAGAAGAAAGGACTTGGGCAAAGAGTCCGGAAAATGCACTGCGACAAGTGCTAAATCTCGATTCATTAAATTTAGGCTAATGAAACTTTAAATTGATGGTCTTCTCGGTGTCGTGCTTCTGCCATCTTCTCCAACAACACGACATTTCTCTTCATCAATTCGATATCGATCTTGACCCTCACCCATCCAAAAATCTTAATGGAAATTCCGCAATCATGTTCACCCAGCAAGTGTTGCTGTCGCAGGCTGATTCGGGTGCATCGGTTCCAATGTCGCGCCACAGCTTGGGGATCAAAGTGGATGCGGGGGTTATTGCGGGGCAGATCCTAGGCTCCGCATGGTCGAGCAAGGCTCGCATGTAACTTTCGAAATATCTACAGGTGGAAAATTCCAGGGTCATTTAGCCTCTGCACATCCCTAGTTTACTTTACTATCAATATTGCAGATTTGGTTTTCATCTGAACTTCATATCCATTGCGATGAGCCGCCCTCGCATGCTGTCCTGGAGCGGACGGATTCGGTACATAGCAAACGGCCAGGCTGAATGCAGGTACCGCGCGGAAGGGAAGTACGTTTCTCCATCAATGACCATTTCTTTGCCTTTCCCCTCTCGCAAATGTAAGACTGGGTTATTTCGGGTCATTACGCCTCCCAAGACCATTTTCAATTGTTCCCGCCATGCTCTATGATGGCATTTGACGAGGATGACCGGCGCGTGGGCCGAATTTAATGCTCTTGCATGCAAGTGCATATCCAAATGAAAAAGCAGGGGAGCTTGGGGAGGAGCTCATATATGACGCGCCGTTCCTGATTTCAAAATTTTCCAATTGTCCTTCGAGATTTGACAGGAAGGATAGGGAAGGCGGTTAGTCTCGCCAATTGCAACGACCAGCCATGATGGACAACAGCAATGGCAGTTTCAAGCTCTGTTTCTTCAGTGCTCTCCTCTTCTTGGTCAATGGCATCACAGGAGCAGCTACTGCCGCTCAGTATGGCACGCAAGACTACTCCTACAAATTCAGCTCCGTGGCAATAACTGGCGGAGGGTATATAACCGGCATCGTCGCTCACCCAACGGAAAAGAACTTGATGTACACTCGCACTGACATTGGATCATCCTATCGCTGGGATGAGCCCAGCCAGCAATGGATTGCGCTGACCGACTTTATCGCCCCCGAAAACGTCAACTGGTTGGGCACCGAGAGCATCGCGCTCGACCCTCACGATCCCAACCGGCTCTACCTCGCACAAGGCCAGTACGTGACGGACACCCAGCCAGCAGCGTTCTTCGTGTCCGACGACCAAGGCGCGACCTTCGATATTTACGAGGCGCCGTTTCCCATGGGCTCCAACGACCTTGGGAGGAATAATGGAGAGAGATTGGCCGTGAATCCGTTCAACACGGATGAGCTGTGGATGGGGACGCGAACTGAGGGGTTATGGAAGAGTACGGATCGAGCGAAGACTTGGACGAACATCACGAACTACCCCGATGCAGCTGGAAACGGAATTGGTATCGTGTTTGTGATTTTCGATCCGAAAAACAGTGGCACGATCTACGTTGGCGCCAATGTACCCAATGGGCTGTATTACACGAAAGACCATGGTGCGACCTGGCATTCGATTCCCGGACAACCTTCATCTTGGGATCCAGCATTGCTATATGCGGGCCATACACCAGACAGTACGGCACCAATGCCCATGCGAGCGGTCCTGGCTTCCAATGGGATTTTGTACGTAACATTTGCGGATTTCCCTGGTCCTTATGCTATCAATTACGGAGTGTTTTTGAAATACAACACAAAGACTTCTGTTTGGACGGATATCACGCCTGGGGCGAATAACACTTACCCCGCGCCTTACAAACCACAAGCTTGGCCTCCGGGAGGATTCTGCGGGATTTCTGTTGATTCCAACGATCCAAACACGTTTGTAGTCGTCACACTTGATCGTGATCCGGGTCCAGCACTTGACAGCATGTACTATTCACACGATGGAGGAGAGACCTACAAGGACGTGTCGCAACTCTCGACTCCACCTGGAAGTGGTGGGTATTGGGGACATCCGATTGCTGAAGCTGCGCTGAAGAACGGAACACCTGTCCCATGGCTCAGTTTCAACTGGAACTCGGAATGGGGAGGTTATGGAGCTCCCTCTCCAATTGTTGGCTTAACCAAGTTCGGCTGGTGGATGTCTTCCGTTCTCATCTACCCATGGGACTCAGACCACGTCATGTACGGAACAGGAGCGACTATTTGGGCAACGGACGAACTCAGCAACATCGATTCGAACAAAGCTCCAGAATGGTATATTCAGGCACAGGGAATCGAAGAGACGGCCGTCTTGGCACTGATGAGTCCTACCGACGGTGCGCATCTCTTCAGCGGCTTGGGCGACATCATGGGCATGCGACACGCAGATCTTGATCTCCCACAACCGATGTACGAGAAGCCAGTGTTCTCCAATCTCAATAGTCTCGACTATGCAGGCCAACATCCCAATGTCGTTGTTCGCGTGGGTGATAGTGGAGTTTCGTATCCTAACGGTTGTGGATCTGGCCTTTATTCAGAGGATAACGGAATAACATGGACCATGTTCCCCGAATGCGTTCCAGGAGTCGGCAATCAAACCAATTTCGTAGGCTTGATCGCACTTGATGCCTCAGCCAGCTCGTTCGTCTGGGCCTCCGAACTCACAGCAGCGCCATACAACGAGACTGGCCCCTATTCCACACAAGACTATGGCAAGACTTGGGTTGCACCAACAGGACTCACTGTCATGACTGGCAATCTCTCCGCAGACAGAGTTCAACCGAAGACCTTCTATGCTTTTAACGATGGGATCTTCTACATCAGCAAAGACGGCGGTCTATCATACGAATCCACTCCAGCATCCAAGACCGGCCTCCCAGCAGGCGCTGGCGCCGTCCCAGTCGCGAGTTTTGACACCGCGGGCGAACTCTGGCTTCCACTTGGCACATCCGGCCTTTGGCACTCCACGAACTTCGGATCCACCTGGACGTCCATCGGACCCAAGGGCCTCGTCGCCACATACTTCTCCATTGGGAAGTCAGCTCCTGGGAGAACGAACCCGGCATTGTATCTTTGGGGGCAGGTGTCGAGTAGGGGTGTGGAGGCGATATTCAGGAGTGATGATGCGGGGGTGACGTGGGTGCGGATTAATGATGATACTCATCAGTATGGGGGCGCGGCTATTATTCAGGGGGATCCGAGGGTATTTGGACGAGTTTATATGGGGATGTTTGGACGGGGGATTGTTTATGCTGATATTGCGGGGGAAAGTGGGGAGAATGTACCGGGGACTTTTGGGATATGAGATGCCAAAGGGAATGATAGAAGCCTTGTTTCGTAATATTTGAATAGCATATCTTGGACAAAGTTTAGGGAATTGAAGCGATTTTCTCCCAGAAAGGCCGGGGTTGTAGACTCCAACAATGCATTTTGCTCTGTTACCCGGGAAACGCAAGCCATCATGAATATATTGCCCTTTGGAGGGTTGTAACATCCAGGACTTTCAGGCTCGACTTGTTCAAGGAAAGGAAGGGCATTCCCGCAAAAATCCCAGATGGCACTAAATCTACGCTAAGCCTTGGTAATCTTAGGCCGTAACCTTAACTTCTCTGGACCAGGACTTCCCTTCTCTTTCTCCAATTTTCCTTCCAACCCGTTAAAATACCAAAAAATAAAAAATAAATAAAATAAATAAGGTTGTATCTTTATGCTTTCCACAACGCGTTCGTGTACAAGTTGAAAAACACCTAGAAAACAAAACAAATATTATTGGGCAGAGGTGAGCGACTCGAAGTTCAACTCTTCACCGCCTATCGCATCGGCCGCCAAGCCAACATCTGCAGCCCCAGTCACGTTTCAAGCTTCACGTTACAGTTTGACTGATCAATGCGGATGCTGGTGATCCTGATCCTGATCTCCATTTAATACCGCTAGGGTTTGGGGGTAGAGGACTGGGTGAGGTTAGAGGATCCTTGTAGATTATGTATTCTTGTTTCTTTCGGTCCTTCCACGACTCCACCACGAGCAAGATAATCACAGCATGATACCTAGACGTTTTCGCATTCGCTAGATAAAGGACTAGGTGAATGTTGTCGTTCGAGAAGTTAAGGAGTCCGATTTACGTTGTGCGAGAGATAGGGGGAGAGATTGGGAGGAAGAAAGAGAAGGAAAGAAAGTGGTGATTTCAAGGTTCCGGAGACATTTCCGTATCTATCAACCTCCTCATCAGCTTACTTTTCATGCATTGGGAAACAACATACGAATATTAATCAGCGCAGACAACTCATACATTTCCATCTACCATTCTACTCCAGTAAGTCTGGACACCACAATTGCCAATCAAAACCCAGCTACGAGAAGATGAGAAGTCCATGGCCAAATTGCTTGCAAGCTAAACTACTCTTTGGAGATGTACGAAGTACCTTAACTTATTCAAAGTCTTAAGCCCCAGTACATACTTGTTCAAACCAATTACAAGTTTAAGCTGTTCATGCAGCCCTTCGCACTGTACCAATCATCGAGGTAGAAGCTTTAATCTGGGCTTCCGGCTTCCCCTCTCCCATGCACGGATATCCTCACAAATGCACTAGTGGTGGGGCATGCATCAACTCCCCTCCCTTGACCCCATACGGTAAGGTTGCGCACAAAAATCGTCATGGCACCATTCCTGAGATCGCGGAATTTTTGTCTTAGGGTGCGCTTTGTCTTTTGTCCGAGTGTTTTCCTTCCTTCTTTCCTTTTCTTCATCGCTTGCGTTGTGATCTCTTTTCTTTTGTATTCTTGAGCGTTGACCGTTAAGTACATTCTTTCGTTTCCACCCAAGACATCAATGTAAACAGCAGGCCCTCTTGCGATTCAGCGAAAGAGTTCATCGCTCTCAACAAGTTTCTCCAAAGCTCCGGCCAATTGCAGAAGCTCAATTGGAAACTATCTATCACCCGAGTCAAATTCGAGGGAAATAAATGACCCCTCCGTCTTCACGATGGCATCCTACCTCCCCAGAATCATCACTGCTCCCTTGAGCCACGGCACCGACCTCCTCCGCAGCACACTAGGCTCCATCTCCTTCGGGCCCGCCCTCAGTGTCTCCAAGTCCGCCGTGACGTCCCTATTCTCCCGAATCGAAGTCGGGACTCTAATAGTCACCGATTCCACCACAGGAACTATTAGAAGGTATGGCCAGAAAATCGCTAAGGAGCACAAGAAGACCACCAATGGGGTTAATGGGAGTGGCTATGGGAAGAAAGCGGGAGAAGTGAGTAAAGTGGAGTTACTGGTGAAGAAAGAGGCGTTCTGGGTGCGATTGTTTTTGTTTGCGGATATGGGGTTTGCGGAGGCGTATATGTTGGGCGAGGTTGAGTGTGCGGATTTGACCGGTTTCTTCCAGGTATGATTTTCTCACGGCGGTGAGGTGATGAGAGGAGGTTTGGATGCTGATGCGTGATCTTGTAGCTGTTCATCCAAAATCGCTCCCAGCTCTCTAACGCAACGACCCTCACCTCCTCCATCGCAGCTACCATCACCGGACTAGCACGAAGCGCAAACACGCTCTCAAACTCCCTGCTGAACGTCTCAGCACATTACGACATCAGTAATGAGATGTTCGCTGCGTTCTTGTCTGACGACATGACTTATTCGTGTCCTATCTGGAAACTGCAATCGAGTGCGGATGAGGATGAAGAAACGCTTGAAGCGGCGCAGATGACGAAACTAAATCGATTTATTGATGGCGCCCATATTAAGCCCTCTGATCATGTCCTAGAGATTGGTACGGGGTGGGGGAGTTTTGCGATCGAGGCGGTGCGAAAGACGGGGTGCAGAGTCACGAGTTTGACGCTCAGTATTGAACAGAAGGCTTTGGCAGAGAAGAGGATAGCTGCTGCTGGGTTCACGGATCAGATCGAGGTTCTACTCATGGATTATCGGGCTCTGCCTACGCCGAAGGTGTTGTATGATAAGGTGATTTCGATCGAGATGTTGGAGGCTGTAGGACGGGAATATTTGGAGACGTATTTCGGATGTATTCATCGGCTGCTGAAGAAAGATGGGATTGCAGTGTTCCAGTGCATTACTATGCCCGAGGGCCGATATGAGGCGTATGCGAAGGGCGAGGATTTCATCAGGAAGTATATCTTCCCTGGTGGACATCTGCCAAGTATTGCGCAGTTGGTGGAGAATATCAGTAAAGGATCCGAGGGGACCTTAGTAGTGGAGAGGATTGAGAATATTGGCGGCCATTATGCGAAGACGTTGAGGTTGTGGAGGGAGAACTTTATGAGGAACTTCGAGTCGAGGATACGACCTGCTTTGATGATGGAACATGATGATATGCGCGAGAAGGAGGTCGATGTGTTCCGGAGGAAATGGGAGGTAGGTACTTTCGGTTCCTTCTTTTCAACTCCAAACTAACATTCGATCCAGTACTATTTCACATATTGCGAAGCTGGTTTTGCTACCAAGACACTTGGAGATGCCATAATCACAGTTGGTCGGGAAGGAGCGATGGAGTTGATAGAGGGGGTTCCTCTTTGATTTGCTTGCGATCTCGTGTGCATTTCCACTTGTAGCGATGGAGTCAGGTTGTGTTTGCCTGCATAGCCAGGAGTCTTAATCTTCGTTCTTTGCCCTGTTTTGGGCTACGAATTAGACCATATAGATGAGAAGATGATCCATTCAACCTCGCTCCTTTACTTCTTGCCTTTCTTCTTCTTCTTCGGTCTCGCAGAAGATCCCGGCGCTTGTGTAGGAAATCGCGCTGCATGCTCAACATCGAATGCTGACTTGTGTCTTCGGAAGAGAAGCATTGTCGCTCGTGCGTCCTCGATACTCGAATGTTCCCCTCCCTGGATATCCACCCCAAGGACCTCCTTTGCCAACTTCTTCAGACTCGGTGTCTTCCCAGCGCTGTACTTCCTGAACCCCGAAAACTTCGACGTATCCCGTATATCCTTCTTTGGATGGCCTAACATCAATGCCTCCAAATCATTCTTGATCGCATGCCCCACAATGACCCTATTGTTCAAGATGGCTGCAACGTCTGCCTGTACCTCCTCAAAACTCCTCGCTGTAGCCATGTCCTTTGGAGACACGCCACTGACATGCGTCCGCCAATCCGTGACAAACTCTTTCGGTCGTACAAAGGAGTCGTAGACTTGTGTTCCGTGAAAGTTGACGATACTGACTCGTGCCAAGACTGATCGATCTTCGTCTCCTCCAACTCCGACCATTTCGCAATCGATGCCAACGTATTTGCCAATCTCCACCTCCTTCGATAATCCTCCATTGATTTTATCTGCTGTAGCTCCTTGTATTGCTGTATCTTTCATGCCTCCTCCATATGCCTCCGCTAGGTCCTTCGCAGAGATGTTATTGTCTTCCGCCCAGAGCGCCAGAGAAGCAGAAGGCGCCGTTTCCGTTGCCTCCTCTGCTTCTGCAGCCTGAGAACTCATCATACTGCCCATTTTCTTCCTTGAGATCTTCTTCAATGGTGGTTGGATTGGCTTTCCTTCAAGTCTTCTCCGCTTCGCGATGGTATTTTGATGTCTCTCTGTAGGAACAGCCTTTCTCTTCCTCTCCTCACTGGCCTTCGATTCTTTCTTTAAAGTAGCCTGCAACCTCTTCCAGTTGCTCGACAATTCGGGCGCCATTTCGTTGCTGTCGTTATGTCATCTTTTTTTCACATCAGCCCGTCGAAGGAAAGGTCGGTTCAGGCGGCGAAAATAAAAATTAGCGACAAGGCTTCCGAAAATTCAACGCTAAAAGCCTTCCGCAGCCTCGTCTTTGCCCCTCCAAACTTCATCACCGTTCGCGGTCTCGAATCCATCGACAACAATTCATTTTCATCGAAATAAATACGAATTCTATCATGACAGGTGCTGAGAAGGAGAAGGAAGCGGCGGTGGGCTCGCCGGCGCCCAAGCAGAAGGGGAGAGCGACTATTGATACGTTGAGGTGAGTCGTGCGACTTTCATGGTCGCGACCTTACAGCGCTGACTTTTCGGCTACAGGGTAGGATGCATCGCTATGGTGGAGAAGGCAAGTCACTCCCGCATACCCTCTACACTTGAATCTCCGTATCTCGCTCAATCAGAGATCTTAATTCTCAGAAATCTGCCACACGAATGCTAACAATACTCACAGGATGGCCAACCGCGCCGTGCCGAAATCCTAGCCATCAAAGAAACAAAATCCGGCCGACAATTCTACTGCAACTTCGACAACTTCAACAAGCGTCTAGACGAATGGGTCCCGGCCGCACGAATAGACTTTAATCAAGATGTCGAGTGGCCGAGTCCAGAAAAGCCGAAAGATACAAAGAAAGCTGCTGTTCCAGCGGCGAAGAAGACCATTGTTGCGCTGAAGAAAGCACAAAAGCGACCGACATCTACGAGAGAAGCTTCCGTAGCTTCTGAAGGAACCACGCCACATCCATGGACGGATTTTGTGGAGTCTCAGAAAGCTACGCCGGATGCGGAAGGGGATGAGAGACTTACGGTCGCGTTGGATTTAGATGCGACGCCTGGCGCTGATGACGATGACCCTATGGATGTGGATGAGGCAGTTACAGAGGCAGTCGAGGCAAAATCACAACCACAGGAACACTTTAGTCGAGAAGAGGAGATCGAGAAACTGCGGACTGGAGGATCCATGACACAGAATCAAGCAGAAATCTCGAGGATACGAAATATCTCCAAAGTACAATTTGGGAAATTCGACCTATACCCCTGGTACTTCTCGCCATACCCTGAAGTCTTCACACAAGAGGATCTTATGTATATCTGTGAGTTTTGCCTATGTTATTATGGGGACATCAAATCCTTCACACGCCACCGTCAAAAATGCACCTTACAACACCCACCTGGAAACGAGATCTACCGCGACGACTACGTATCCTTCTTCGAGATCGATGGACGGCGGCAAAGA
This sequence comes from Gamarada debralockiae, assembly GCA_002803225.1. Lineage (NCBI taxonomy): Eukaryota > Fungi > Ascomycota > Leotiomycetes > Helotiales > Hyphodiscaceae > Gamarada > Gamarada debralockiae. The sequence continues at coordinate 12,803 of NXFV01000925.1, read as the reverse complement.
ACATGGTGCCGTAATCTCTGTCTCCTCTCCAAGATGTTCCTGGATCACAAGACCCTCTACTACGATGTAGACCCCTTCCTCTTCTACGTCATGACCACCCGCGACGAGAAAGGCTGCCACCTGATCGGATACTTCTCCAAAGAAAAAGAATCCGCAGATGGCTACAACGTAGCCTGTATCCTAACCCTCCCGCAATTCCAACGCAAAGGCTACGGTCGCCTCCTCATCCAATTCTCCTACGAGCTCTCCAAAATCGAGGGCAAGCTCGGCTCACCCGAGAAACCCCTATCCGATCTCGGTCTCCTATCCTACCGCCAATACTGGACGGAAAACTTGGTGGACATTCTGCTTCAGTATAATGAGAGGGAAGAAAGATGCTCAATCGAGCAACTAGCGAGTTTGCTGGCTATGACGCCGCAGGATGTGGAGAGTACGCTTCAGGCCCTGAAGATGCAGGTTTACCATAAAGGAGAGCATAAGATTGTACTGCCGACGCATTTAATTAAGAGACATGAGGCGATGAAGGAGAAGCAGAAGACGAAGCCGAAAAGGCTTATTGATCCTGAGAGGATACAGTGGAAACCTCCCGTTTTTACGGCCAGTACGAGGACGTGGGGCTGGTAATAAGAGGTTTGGGAATGGATTAGAGGTTTTGTGCATGGTATTTGGTGTAGAAAAATGGAGCTGGCAGCTCCGGAGTCTGGAGAATGGAACGTTTTCAATTCAGGGGTGTCCAGTGAAAGTCACGTGCAGAAATACTTGCTCTTTCAGTTTTGCTCCTATTGATGTAAGTCCTCAGGATACAAATGCTGCTATCCCGTCATTTGTCCAGTAGCTGTCATGTGTGACGCTTTCTCACGGCTTTTTTTTTGAGGGGGGGGGGGGAAGGCAGCAAAGTTGCTCTACTACTGGTGAGATGCCGCGCTGCCCACTAGAAAAGACAGAAATACGGGCTGGATGTTGTTTTGAATACCGGGCTCGTAGAAAGCGCTGGTAATCAGGCTATTCGAATGATCAAGGCCACCGGTACCAACATCAGCTACTCGGTTGAGGTTGATTCCGCAAGTCTAGTCGCTCTTTCGTCGTCGCTGTTACTGTCGCAAGATTAGTGCTTTGTCACGTGGCTGCAACTATGCCATGCCTCTAAAGTGAAGCGCGTATACCCCACCGTGGCTTCTGACGTTTCGAGTGAAGGCCGGCAGCCGCTATTCGTCTATCCCCCCTCCCCTCCTCCCCCCTTTTCTGAAATTGGTGCTCGTTTGCGCTGGCGCCAACATGAAAGATAATGATAATGTTTAATGCTCAGCTATTGATGAAATATCAAATCTTCACCAAGTTCATGTTGTGCGTCGTGTCATCACCGTCAGTTAGGTCGCAAGTCTATCTTCCCAAGTTCTTTATTCTCTTCTCGATATGTTTGGAAGAGATTCTACCCAGTGGCCAACAATGAATATAAAGTCGATTAGCGTTTCCGTTAGTTCGCCGACAACGGTTCAAGAGGATGAGGAGAACAGGTATTTCAAATGACCGTCGCCCGATCAGCGATCGGTGCATCTACCAGATTACCACCTCGGCACTTTTCAACCTCAAGGATTTTCTCGAGGGCCGTTTCACCGGCTCTATTGTTTACGACCAACCTGCCTCGAGCAGCCCTATAGACTTTATATACAATAGTGGGGCAGTGAATCTGAACACGATTGAGACTAATCTCAAGAATGTCGTGAATTCGATGACGGCATGTATTCGAAATCATGGTTCTGATATCAACCCGAACATGAGCTTTGTTGCTGGACAAGTGATTCAGACAGATACCTGTGTACATGTTCGATGGGGTTGGATTGCATTTCCGGCTACATTGCTGGAGCTTACGATGGTCTTCTGTGTTTCAGTAGTGGCGCAGACGAGATCTAGGGATGCTGTAGCTAGCGGGAGTCAGGATTATAAGTCTTCGGTGTTGCCGTTGATGTTTCATGGGTTTGACTTGGAGGAGACGATGTTAAGACACAGATGAGGGGTGCGGAGGAGTTGGAGAGTGCAGCGAAGGAGATTTATGTAAGGTTAAAACAGACGGATGCGGGTTGGAGATTTGTGGAGACAAGAGTGGAGAGAAGAGTGGAGAAGTAAATCGCTTGGTGCAACATGAACAAAATAGCCTTTATCCGCATCAAGAAGGAGAAGAAGCCTCGAGGCAAGTTACACGTTAGAGAATTGTGGAGACGAGAGTGGATAAGTGAATTTCTTGTGCAACCGGAACACAACCTCTATCCGCATTGGGAAGAAGAAGCCTCAACACAAGTTGTATGGTAAACTGTGTCACCATCCTGATGGTACGTCTGACATTGTACAGACACAGGGCGCTTGAGTAGATACCCCCGTTGTCCGCCCTGTTGGATACATATGAATCTGAGGAGCGACCAATATTGATTATATCAGGTGAAATCTATGCTCTTTGTCGTTGCTATAGTAACGGTGTATTTACATATCTGTCGGGTTCTGGCAACCCCACGATTCTTCCCTCCTTACATATCAATACATACATGATTTTGCCTCGCAATATCGTCTGATTCGACAGATTACTTCGTAGACGCAGGCCACGTTTCGGGTCAGAGTGGCTTATCACCACAACGAAACCTTACCAAAACGAAACAATCTTCTGAAAAATATACACTTGCCTGTCCGCCTGCATGGTGTTACTCTTCCCATCTAATATTGCTTTTGCGTGCGAACTTGGCCATAGTATTTGGGCAGCATGACCAGCATCACACCTCTTGAGGCAGATGCATTGTTGAGAGAAATCCGTTCAAGGAAAGGTGTTGATGAGCCAGAAGGGCTATACTACGACATTGTGGAAGATTTGAACAAAAGTTTGAATCTGTAGGCCATGGTTCCTCAAATCTTTGTTTTGAAGTCAAACTAACGCCTCATCCAGCCTTGCAGACCAGCTCTACACCAAACCAACCCATTTCCTCCTCGAGCTTATTCAGAATGCAGACGATAACAACTATTCGACCTGTTACCCTACGCTCTCCTTCCAGTTGCAACGTTCATCACTGCGGCTCCGAGTTGATTGCAATGAAACTGGCTTCACCAAGGAAAATGTGAAAGCAATATGTAGTATCGGCCGGAGCACCAAGGGTGTTGTTGATCGCGCAAAGGGCTTCATTGGAGAAAAAGGAATTGGATTTAAGTCAGCATTCAAAGTTGCAAACGTGGTACATATCTCTTCCGGGCCGTTTCAATTCAAGTTCGACCGACGCAAGACCTTGGGCATGATTGCCCCAATCCCAGAGCTTTTCCCTCGAACCGAAAAACTCCCCGATCAGACACAGATGTTACTGCACTTGAGTAGTGAGTCAGAGGCATCAAATATCAACACAGAATTAAAGAAGATCACGCCGCAGCTTCTCATTTTCTTACGTAAACTTTCTTCAATTATGATCAAGACTGTTCACAAAGACTTTCACTTCCAGATATCTAGAACATTATATGATGCTTCCTTCAAGGGCGAGACGGCAGACTTGACCAGGGTCATCCAAACGTCGAAGGCGATGTCAAGAAAGAAGTACATCATTGTTCGACACACGGTCTACGATCTCCCAGAAGATGACCGACGACCTGGGGTAGAGGAGTCTGAGATAGTCCTGGCATTCCCTATTGCCGAGAATACTGATCCTGCTATAAAAGATCAAGACGTCTATGCGTTTCTTCCCATCGATAATTACGGATTTTCTGTTAGTATCCTAAAGACAAGGAGTCCGACATCAAGCTAAAATTAGACCAGTACCTTATACAGGCGGACTTCATTCTCGTCGCCAGTCGCGAGGCCATCGAATATTCCGCCAAATGGAACAAGCACTTACGAAAGAATATCGTCGTTGCTTTTCGGAAAGCTGTTCATCGTTTAATTTCCATTATCGGCTCCTCGCCGAAGTCTAGTTTGCGTTATACCTGGCCTGCCTTCCTGAAAGACCGCGGGAATACTGTCCCATTCTGGTCCGAATTAAGGAAGGATATCCTACGGGATTTGAAGACGGAACGCATCCTCGAATCGCGCGATGATTCAATCCGTCTTCGCTTACCCACAGACCTGTTGTATATTCCTCCCAGATATAGGCTTGCTGGAGAGCCTTTGATAGAAGACGAGAAGAGTAAAAGGCAGCACTTGTCTTTCCACTATGATCGGAAGCTTTCACAATTGCCCAGAGAATTAAAGAAAATTGGAGTGGACTACATGACAGCGAATGATTTCTTTAAAGAGTTCAAGTCGTTCATCAATCGTCGTGGTACCACTTTTCTCAAGAACCAGTCTAATGAATGGCATGCCGCGATCGCTACTATTCTTCGCGAGGAAATTAGTACCGAGCGGCTTGCAGATATTCCGCTCATACCATTGCGTAACGGAACATGGGTTACGCCGTCTGAGGAGAATCTATACCTTAATACGGAGGTCGACACTCTTACCATACCATACGGGATTGATATAAATATTGTCGACGCTACTGCATGCAAAAGCAAGGAGCGGCGGAAATTCTTCAAATGGCTTGGTATCACAACTTGCGCCCAAGCCGACATATGTCAATTGATTGTGGAACGGCACAAGGACTTCCACGCCCATGACTTGGTCAACTTAACTCCAGAAAATATAACTGAATTCATTGATGATGCATTCTACCTCTTCAATACACCGCGTAGGGTTTATAGCCAAACTCTTACCAAACTATATCTCATCAATGACCATGGCACACCTTCGCATGGCAAAAGACTTTACGTCAATCACCCCGAAGGCGCTTTCAAAATTAGCACCTACGCGGACAATCAAGATAGTGGTGTGAGGATGCTTCATTCGGGCTATTTGACTCGAGCAAGTAGAGAGGGGAAGGGGGTCGAATTCGTTCAATGGCTGATTCAGCGTCTTCGTGTTCCCACCCTTCCATGTCTGGTCCGAGATAGCCAGATAACAGAAGAGTTCAGATACTTCACGACTAAGGCTACATCGGATCTACTCCTACTTATTCGGGACAACTGGGAGTATTACTCTAATCAACTTTCTGTCGAAACCACTAATAACGCAAAGACAACCGGGATGGAGGAACTTTCTGTAATAAAAGTCAAATCTACAGGTGGAAAGATCCATCTTCTCTGTGACACAGTATTGCCACTTCCGCACCTAAAGCGTGTGGGGAGCGATCTGCCGTTCCTCGACATTCCCCATCCAGAAGACAAGCGTTGGCTTGAGTTTGTGAAGCTGGGTGTCATCACCGAGCCAAATTTGCAATTGTATCTTCGGCAGCTAAAAGCTATTTTGTCAGCAAAGCATATTCCTCGAGTAACGACGTCGGCTGTGGAAGAGTTGTATAGACAAATTGAATCCTACTCAGTATTCGATACCTCGTTGGTCAAGTAAGTCATATTCTCGCACTTAACCAGTACTCTGATCCTCAATACTAAGAGATATATAGGTCCGAGTTTGAAACGAACCCTCTTGTGTTCTATGCCAAAAAACGTCGCTGGGTATTTCTACATGACTGTGTCTGGGAAGCTCCGCCTTCTCTGGCTCAGGTTATTTCCTTGAAGGAAGAATATAAGGACTGCAAGTCGCTATTCTGCACTTGCCTCTGCCTCAAAAACGCCACTATCGAGCATGTTATTCAGGAGATGTTGGTTCCCCCAAACCAAGAGTTCGACAGACGAAAGAAGTTACTCCTGGTACTCAACGACTATCTACGCAATAAGGTGTCGTCGTCAGCTCTCGAGAAGCTAAAAGACAAAGAGGTCATTCCGGTCAGAAAGGCTGGATCACTCCTGAACGAAACCAAGGTGATGAATTACAATCGGGACATATGGTATTTTGCGGACAAACGCAGCCTTCAAGAAAGCTTCAAAGAGAAAGTTTGGCTCATAGACTTTTCGGTGGACATGGTATGGAAACTGTCTCCTCTGGTCAAGGCTATGGGCCTGGAAGACTACCTCCTCTCAGCAGCGGTTGAAGAAGAGACCAAGTTCACTGGGCATCCCATATTTGACCGAGATCGGACCATGGATCTCCGCCGAAGAGCGCAGTACATTCTTCGGTGAGACTTTTGCAGATATCAACAACCTCACTTCTTTGACTAACGGCATACTTAGGCTTGTTCCTGACTCTAGTAAGGCCGATGAGAAACAATTAGCCTCTCGATTGCAAGGCCTAACTGTCTGGGGAGTGTCATCCATCATACTGAAAAGACGCATCAAACCAATCGAGGGCTCTGACGATAGCGGCGATATCGTCTTCAAGGACACTCACACCAAATTAGACATCTATATCCCCACTAACATAGAAAACGAGTCAATGTTCATTTATCAACTCTCTGATAACCTCATCAAGCATTGCGGCATCACGGATCCCAATTATCAAAACATGGTGCAGCCAATATTGACTGCGCCAATTTCCCAAGTTCTCAAGTTGCTCGAGAAATTCAACTTGGACGGGGGATTTCAAAATGATGCTGGGAGTGATCTTCCTCCAAGCTTCTTCAGCAATCTGGGAAACCTGGGACAGGAGAATAGCTCGGTAATGTCTATCGCGAACGAGTCATTTTCCGTATCACAGAATTCAGGCTCAGAGGCTGTAGCCAGTCTGCGAGCCAGCATTCCAACATTGGATCAGAGTGTGGCTGCAGTGCGGGAGGCCGCTGTATTGGATATTGGTAGTTCTCCATTTACGGTGTTTGGACCTCGAGATCTACACAAAAGCAGCGCCGCAGTGCGCTCAGAAGGGGATTATGATTTCCATGAAGAATCTGGGATCGGTGACGATTTGACAGACTTACATCCAACTCCACACCGAATGAGGACAGCTGCCAATAGCGATAGAGACGTGAGTGGTGATGTATTTGGGGTTGCAGCTTTACGCTCAGCACTCCTCGAGGCTAATGAGAGTCGTCCACGAGTGTCGCTTGGAGGATCCAGATTTTCTGGATCATCAGCACACAGCAGATCGCAGCGTGGATACTTTGCAGGGACCGTCGAAGAGGAAAGTTCACTCCGGGGCCTACAAGATAGGCACGTTGGACTACTCGGTGAAGCTTTTGTAAGCAAATACCTCACTTTATTCAAACGTAATCTAACTTGTTCAACTAGATTTACGAACATTTTTCAACACGTTTACCAAACTGGGGCGTGTCTAACTGGACCAGCAAAAGTCGAGTGTACGCAGGCCACCCCCCTTTCACTGAAATGGAGAGAGATTATGCAGATTTTACATATATGGACTCCGAGTGGGCTTTGACGAAATTGTTGTCTCTAATGGGATTCAAAACTGTCGATGCCTGGCCACGCAACTCGAATGCACCGACGTATCATTTAGAAGTCAAGTCGACAACGGAGAAGTGCAAGGAACCATTCTACATGAGCAATAATCAGGTTGAAAAGGTGTGTTAATACCCCAAGAGTCACCCTCTGCTCAATCAGCGCTGATAATCATAGGCACGGGGTTACAAGTTGGAAGTGTCTACAACGCCACCACTTGATGTCTATGTAGTTCTCCGAGTTTACAATCTGCAGAAAACTGAATCACCCCCAAAATTTGTGGCTTATGTTGACCCTTGGTCCATGTACCTTGAGGAAAGCTTGAAATTAAGAGCTTGGGACAAATTTGTCGTGACTCCAAGCGCTTTTCTGGAAGAGAGCCAGTTGATGGAGGACAAATAGATGATGCATGTTGAAGGACAGGAAGAGATGGGGCTAGACCCAGAGCTGTATACCAAGAAGCTCTGTGAATGATCAAGGTATTCAGGGCTTGCTGTATTTTGGCCCCAGGACGTGTATTTCATGATGTAGTAACGAATGCATTTTTCTATGTCAGCCCCTTGAAGACGTGCCAAAGCTTGAACACTTATTACAAGTGTGGAAGTCATGCAGGCACCCTCATGCAAGCCTGATGATAGAACTCGAAGAGACGTGCGACCATATGACGAGTGAAAGAATCGTGCGACAAGGAGATCATTATTGATATCCCACACTGAGCGGTCCAGACCTTCCAGCGTCTAGTTCCCACGGGCTGGGTCGGATAATCAGCCTTGCAAGAAAGAGAGATTTCCAGCTTCAGGAGCATCGAATGTTGTGAGCTGCCGTTGCTGAACCGAACATTCATCCTCATCTCATCAGTATATATCTTACCTCAATATTGTTGCTGGCTGTTTGAATGAAAGCGTCTCACTATATTCTCTCAACTTCTTCGAATCCTCAAAACCGTATACCACTGAGAATTATGCACATCCCCTTCACTTGGCCTACTCAAATAATACCAATTCCGCGAATACCTCTTCTTCTCCGTCTCATCCAAATTCAAATCTTCCGTCGTATATCGATTCAACTGATCCTCAAGATCCACTACTTCTGCTTGCAGGTATAAGAGGTTTCGAATGTTGAATGTGGTGAAGCAGCGGTATATGGCTAATTCTGGCGTTTCCCTTGGAGGGCTGCAAGTTGGGGGTAACCTTCCATGCTGACTTGTTTTGCCTGATTAAAAGTAAATTAAGGAATAAAATAGAGATGAAAACTGAACGAAGTTGTGAGGTGATGTTCGCAGCCTCATCGCGTCAAGTCTGCAGGTCATGTGCTGTGGTCCAGCCGCCAAGGTAGTTTCATTGTATCTTAAAAACTTCTTGAGCATGACTTGCTTCTCTTTCCAGTGTATTTTCCGTTTCAAATTAGTTCAATAAGGTAAACCTCAAGAACAGCACTTCAAAATTTCTAAGAGTAAGCAAAATCTTTGGGAACAAACCTGGCTGCCCAATGTGGGGTCGTGCACGAGCCGCTAAACCCACACCTGCACCGTTAGGATTAAAACTCTTTCCTTGCTGGATCGGCACTCACCTTTTTCTCGAGTGCATACGTATGATCGCTTCAAAAGTCCTGACCCCTTGCTAAAAGAGACCCTGGTCGTCGTGGCGTCGAGGTGCTGTCGCCTAGCAACCGACTACAGTAGAGGTCCTGAAGGAATTCGGGTTATAGTGGAGATTAGAGGCTGGATGCCCTGTAGAATAGGCCTCAAGAGTAGGGTTGTAAAATCTAAATTTAAATAAATTACCTCTAAAAGACCAACCCCTAAATATAAGCTAAAAAACGATCATTTTTATGATATTTAGGCTATCACCTGACGAAATCTAGTAAAATCAAGAAGCTTTTTCGAAGAATCTTAAGCTTACGTAAATATAAGGCTTTCATATTATATAATAGATCACGTGAAATCTAAATAACGTCCTAAAAAACCCTCCACTAAAAAACGTAAATTACTAATTTATAAATAAATAACAAAATTCTAAGCTAAATCAACAACCCTACTCAAGAGCCTAAAGTATTAGCGATCGCTGTTGCTATGACACCTGTGTGGCTGATAGGGGCTTGGAAGCTAAGAATTGGTAAGGGTCTGGACTTTTAAACCGATCCTCCGTACAAATCAATACAAAGGCACTTCCGGCCCCTGATGGTGCCAGCCGGTTGAAGGGACACTTCGTCACTAAACAGAAGCAGGTTCAGACTCCACTAGGAATTCACGAAGCCGTTCAGACTGGGGATTTGATGGAATGAAGATAGAAAGTGCTTTGCTCGAGCTGTGCCGTTTGTCTTGTTGCGGAAAGATTTAAGTGTGATCCATGCGAGTCCAGATTCTCCACAAAGACGAACGGCCGAACAGAGTGTCGGGTCCTTTGTTGCTCGGCTCTCCCCAAATGCAAGCAAGTCTGACATGGATTTGCGCGGGATTGGTCCCATACGGAGTTTCCCATCCGTTAAATCCAGCAAACGTCCACTGGAAACCCTGTTCTGAAGTGGGGCGGCCTGGGTCGCAACCCGATCTGGGAACTTCCCCCACGCCCCTGTAATGATACGGGATTCCTGCCGGCTGGCGCAAAGTCGGTAAGCAATCGTGAGGCATCGTCAGCAGAAGTTTCATGCTGAAGAATTATCGTTCTGATATTTTGGATCCCACAAAACGTTCTGGAGTTTAACCTCCTACGTACAGTCCATCGGTCAGCATCCAAACCTTCACGGAGTACCCAGGGCATGTGAACAGCCTGGTCCAGAACGTTCAGACGCAGGAATCAGACCTTCTGTCCCCATGACCCCACTGAGTGATGAAGCTCCAGCGGTGGAGCCTCCAGAGCTGCTTGGATCCCCAAAGTCACCGAAAATTACCCCAAGAAATCTGGAAAGGGCATCAGAATTTCCTTCGGAGGAAAGAAGCTCACCGACGAGTCCAAACCCTATGACGAGGCCGATTCCAATCCGGCCGATTTCATCGGAAACGACCAAGACAATTGCCGAGCCGGAAGATCAGCAAGATATTGAAGCAGACGACGTACGTCCCCTTCTTTGATGTTATCCTCGTTAGACCGTCAATTGACGCAACAGGATGCGACATTGGTCGAGAGAGCGGATAACGATGATGACGCTAATATTGCAAACGAAGACGACATGTAAGCTTTAACCACAGCCTATTTCATTCAGACACTAATCTGTGTACCTTCTACAGAAGTTCAACAATATCCTTGAAGTCCAGTGCGACTAGTTTCAAGTACGAGAATGGACGTAGGTATCACGCTCAGACCGACGCTGGTGAGTCCCTCTGCCTGTACATGAAGTATTAGTTCTGACAAATTAGCAGAGTATTTCCTCCCAAACGACGATGTACGTATGATAACCAATCCTGTGGCCAAAAGCTCAATGATAGTAGATAGAAAACGACCGCCTCGATCTGTTTCACCATCTCTTGACCTTGAGATGTGATGACAGACTACATTTCGCCCCAATCGGACCCGAACCGAAAAGAATCTTAGACCTTGGGACTGGAACGGGGATCTGGGCTATTCAGATGGGTAGGTACTCTTCTGCCCTTCGCAAAGACTGCGTCAAGCCAAAGAAGCCAGCTGATCCTTTGCGTTAGGCGATGCATACCCATCGGCAACTGTATGTACCAGCTCCAATGTAGCTTAATCCTCTGACCAACACTTGTAGGTACTCGGAAATGACCTCAGTCCAGTTCAACCAAATGTGTACGTTGAAAGCTCCCTTCTGGGCCCTTCCCGATGCTCACAAAAATTTCAAGTGTGCCACCAAACGTCACATTCGAAGTCGATGACGTCGAAGCAGAGTGGTGCTTCTCACGTCCATTCGACTATATTCACTGTCGATACCTCGCTGGAGCAATTGCCGACTGGCCACGTCTCATGGCGCAAGCCTTCAAATTTACTGGGCGAGGAGGGTGGGTCGAATTCCATGACTTCGAGATGCGTTTCTATTCTTCAGACGGTACCTTCGTTCCTGGCTGCCCGGTAGATGAGTGGACCAAAGAAATTGTTCTTGCCCTGGAGACGATGGGTCGTGAGGCCGAGCCTGGGCCGAAGCTCGAGAAATGGGTGAGAGATGCAGGATTTCAAAATGTCAACCATCAATGCCTTCCCATTCCGGTTGGGATATGGCCTAAAGACAAGAGGATGGTACGTCATTGAATCAAGACACTCCAACACGATCCTCTTGTTCTGGGCTCAGCGGCTGACACCCAAAACAGAAAGAAATCGGCGCTTGCGATCTTTCTATGTTCCTCGAAGGGCTCGAAGCTATGTCTTTGCGTTGTCTGATAAACGGAAGGAGTTGGTCTCGGGAGGAGGTTCTCGGCTTTTTGCCAGCTGTTCGACGAGGTTTGAAGGATAGATGCGTCCATGCGATGCATAACCTGTAAGTGCCAATTCCTGGACTTTCCATCAGTAAATTATTTTTGTAATAGCTGATCCTGTACAGCCATGTTGTATGGGCGCAGAAACCTCTGCCTGCTGGGAACAGTTGATAGAAAGGGACTGGATCGCGGAATCGAGATCGAATTTTCTCACAACTTTTGCGGTCCACGACTGATGACTGGGAAGTTCATACGTATTCATATATCCCCCCTCGACTTGCAAAAGGTATCGTCAATTAGAGATAAAGCAGATATTGAAAATAATGAATGATGTCGAGAAAGAAGAATGCACGTCGTTGTCCTCATGCCAGTGGACCAGACTTCAGGTCACCCCACTAGCCTCGCAGTCCTCTTTTCGGCTTCTTATCCAGCAGCCTGAAATGCCTTAGGAGTACATTCTGTGAGAATGAGGGATACTTGAAATCCGAAAAGAGTTAAGAGTCAACTTTAACTTCGGATCCTGTAGTCTGTGCCTCGTCTCGCAAGGCATCTATGCTAAATCAGGAGGTTTGTTGATTCTGGGAACTATGACGATATCCCTTCACTTATCAGACGAGTGGTTCTTTTCCTCCTTTGCAATTTACCATTCTTTGAAATAACCTTAACTGGTCTTCTATACTTCAAAACGTGCCTTCAGATATGCACTTTAAAGACCAACCTTTGTACCTCCCTCTCGCGCGTACCACCCCACGCCGGCATTTCGCGAACTGCTCGAAAATACAGCAAAATTCTGGCACCAGAAGTGGACAAACACCTTGAAGAAGTAGTGAGTCTCTTTTAAAAAACTCCCTTTTCCACTTTCAACGACAAACACGCCCAGCGCGATGATGCATGGAACCTTCGCATGGATCGACCTCGGCCTATCTGGCAACAACCTTCCCAAAGACGATGCCGCTATCATGCAAACGATATCTTCCGCATACCAAAACATTTTACAGAAGCTAACAAACGGAGAAAAGTTCCCGGATGTATTTCGCACAATACGCGCAGAAATTTGGTGCATGTGGTGCACCGGCCGAGAAATGTGTATGGAACGGACTTGCACGGCGAATATTGTTAATATGGTTGCAAGCTCTTTCATGATGAGGCC
>NXFV01000924.1:0-21560 GCA_002803225.1 Gamarada debralockiae | reverse complement strand
AAAAAAAAAAAAAAAAAAAAAAAAAAAAAAAAAAACAAAATGAGGAGCTGAAAGGTTTGGATGGGAATCTGGAAGTCCTGAACGCAACGCACGTTCTCCACGTCTTTCAATCGAAGAACAACACGACGTCCTCAAACGCTTATCTCCCTTCTCAAGCCCTCACCCGGCGTAATGGTCACCGGCCGTGTGACAGACATTTCCAAACAGGGTACCACGAGCTGAGCAACGCGAAGAGCACGATGAAAGGAGGTCAGGGATCGATATGGGGGCACAATATTGAGACTTTTGAAAATCTGTGGAGGGAGGTGGGGAGGAGACAGGCACGAAATGGGGTGTTAAGACCTGGTTTTGGAGATTTGGAAATCATACTGGTGGTGAGGATAAGCCGACAAATTGGCACTGGGGGAACGAGCATGGGATTGCTACTTTTGTTGTTACGAGGTTTTGAGGTCAGTTGGAGATGTAGAGGGGTCGGAACGGTGTGAGCCGGGTTTTGGGGTTCTCAGAGAGGTTATGAGCCTAGTGTCAAGGTCGAGCGTTTTGTTAGTGTCGAGGGTAGTGTCTCTCGATCGTGCGATTCGTTCTGCTTTAATCCATCCCTGAGACGTTTTGGAAGTGTCAGTGAAGCGTTATGTATGAATTTGATGAAGTTGGTTCGAGATTATAACTAGCGTTTTATGGCTACATTGCGGGGTGGCGAATTGGTGAAGCGCTGTAAATGATTAAATTCCTCCCTTTTTCTTATAGAGTGGGATTAAAAGCCGCCCCTCCACCCCTGGTGAAATCTGTCATTTCGTGAGAACATCCTCGATATGCTATTCGGTGCAGCTGTAGAGAAGCGATATCGTGCCCAAAGATCCCGACAGAGGCAGAAAGACACTTTCTCATTGCCATAACTGCAATGAATCGCGAAGATCTTCTTGTCTCCATTCGCGAGTGCTTGAGCAGCCCATCCGTACATAATCTCTTCAACAAAGCATTCCCCAATAAACTTGTAGTGGGCCCCAATCTCAAATTTCGAATGTCCCATGGATTATCTGGGAATATGAACACTTGTCAGTACTTGATCATGACCATTGAATGATGCTTCTTACCATATGTGCAAGGCTCTACGATGCGATCAGACTTGCATTGGATACGAACATGTTTTGACAGGTCGCAACGTGTCTTTGAAGGAGTTCAGTTTGGTCTGATTGGGAATTGAATGTGGATGGGTCCCGTACCTTGCGAGCTCGATATTGGACGCAATCGTGTTGGTTGTCCCAGAATTCTTCATGGTATGATTTTTTGGGCGCGGCAGATCCACATTGCTTGCCACGGCAAGGCTTTTCAACTTTGGTGAGCCAATGAACGGCAGTTCCTGTCGTCTCATCGAAGGCCACACGTGGACTGTACTCTGATGACGAACCAGTTGATGAACATCCGGAGCCAGAATCCACGTCTAAACCAATGGCGTCGGCAGTAGTCGTTGGTAAAGTGAACTACTCGTACACGGCACTATCTTGTATGGTCTCAAACACTTCCTAGGGTCGCAGAACGTAGGGAATGGGTGATACAGCAATGCAGCAGATAATGTCGCCTTTCCGAGCAGATGCGGGGATCAGTGCCAGCTTTTCGTCCCCAATTACTGCAACCCGTCGACCGTGGAACATTGATTGGTGAGCCCTAGAAAATCCATCTGCCAACATATGGGGTATGAGATACTGGGACGCGAAATCGCATCTCGAGGCAGATTCGAAGTTGTCAGGGGCAGGGGCTGCGAAATTCACTCAAACAAACGAATATCTCTTCTGCCAACTTGCCACATCGGTCCTGGTATCTGTTCTCGTCCTTCACGGCCGCGTAGAAGTCACCCGCGCCTAGGCTCACCCGTAACCTTGAAGAGAGGTGCTGAAGTATTCTAGGGCTAAAATTGCGTTGTAGGTCTTTCAGAATTTTCTCGAACATTTCCGCCATTTCATCGTGCCCAAGAAGTGGGAGAAAGGGCGTTCTCGGAAGAGGTATTAGGACAGAAATGCAACTAAACCATAATGAGAACAACGAACCTCACATTGGGATGTTTGTCATGGAATTTTCCCTTTCCGTCTTTGGATCTGAGCTGCTGCTGCTTAGCCTGAGCTATGGGTGAGCAAGCTTAAGCCGAGGGTGAGCATTCCTGACCCCGGTTTACACTTTCCTCGTCTTGTCTCTAGGGGGGCCCTATTTTGGCACTGACAAGGATCCCTTGGAGCCTTTTTTGGATCTACATTCGCTTATGTACACGTGATGCTCGTAAGGTTAAGTGGGCTCAGCCTCGTATGACATCTCCGAATGCATTGTCTACATCTTCAATCCCAGAAGGCTAGAGCTGACAGTCACGCCTCGAGCTTCGGTCAGCCTTCCATCTACTCTCAACATCCGGCCATCCAAAATGGCAGCTGTTGCAAATTCGCAGTCATCCGCAGAAAGTGGTCGGAGATCTCTGGGGCTGTGAGCCTTGATTGATATTTCATCTGGACAGGGAAGCCATTAAACGAACTGTCCAGGCCGCCCTTTCACTTCCTGGATTGTGCACGATCAATTTCCTTGCTCAGAGTGCATTCAATAATATTTACATCGTCAGAGCGGGCGGAAAGGAATCGTGGTACGGTTACCTTCCCAGTCGATGCTAAGTGGAAGACGTTGAGGACGTTCCCATAGCTCATTGGCCAGCAAACCATCGGCACGCCCTGCGCCAAGCTCTCAGAAATCGAATTCCACCCTCTACGCGTGAGCAACTATTTCCCGTCTTGGACCTGAGCTCGGGTAAGCAAGCCCGATCCAAGCCAGATGGCTGAACCAAATGCAAAGATGCCTAGATGTTACACCAAGTAAAGAACTGCTAGACCGAGGTAAAACACCAAGGGAACCCCGCTTCGCGTGCCTTCCAATTATTGATAACAGATCATCATCAATGTAATACAGTGAAAGGAGTATCAGCGTTTATTACTACTAGAACTAATAACGATTTCTTTCAAACCAGTCGCGCTATCTTATCATCATGGCGGCTAAGTGGGTTGATCTCCTCCGAATGCGCGTTGGCGGATCTCCGTCAGTCGCACAAGCCATCACCCGTCCCAACATCAGCTTTCTCCAAACCCCAGCTGGTCCAATTCGCATACGCGACAGCGGAGGCCAATCCCCAAGTGTCATATTTGCCTGTGATGGCCCAAATGTTCTTGAGCATTACGATGCGATCTTTGAGTTGCTATCACCATCGTACCGTCTGATCTGCATCGAAATGCCCGGGTTTGGATTCTCATGGCCTAGTTCAAGTTTCGACTTTTCTCTGCAGCAGTACGCTAGCATTGTTGCACACACCATCGTCAAGCTACATGCAGAGCCAGCCACGCTGATGTTTCCTTGTGCTTGGAGCTATGTTGCGTTCCTGCTGGCCACTGACCAGCCCTCGCTGGTCGACCGTCTCGTCGTATCGCAGTGTCCGCATTGGGACGAGGAACAGGCTTGGTCACGTCGCGTTGGTATGAACAGTGGCCTGATAGGAACTCCTGTCATAGGGCAACTGTTCCTTGCCGTGGCCCCGCAGAGAGTATCTGATATTTGGTACAACAACGCATTACCCCCAGGAAAGCCAACGAACGGCTTCGCTGAGCCAGCTCGAAAGGTGTTATCCAGTGGAGGTATTTTTTGCCTTGCGTCTTTGGCCCAAACTTGGGCCCAGGCCAAGAATCTTTCTTTCAAAGTCACTCAGCCGGCGGTGGTGATGTGGGGCGGATCAGATCGTACCCATCGATGGAGCAACCCAAACTCTGTCTTGGAATACCTGCAGAGTGGGAAGATAATGGTCTTCCCTGAAGCCGGCCACTTCCCCGAGCTCGAGGATCCAGAAAGCTTGAAAAATCTGCTAGCGAATGGAGAATTATGGAATGATCTCAGATTTAACCAGAGGGGTCGAGCTGCTGAAGTTGGACTCCGTGTTCCAGAAGACGTGAAGCTTGATAAAGGCTCTACTATTGGTGTTGGTGATCAGGATGTAGATCACCCAGAGCAGCTTAAAGGGCGGCGAAAACCTCCTGATAGCCATTTATGAAAGTTCCCCAGAGTTCAGTCACATGCATGATCAGTCATTAACGATGGATTCTCAAAATCTTTCCGTTCGACAGCCCATTAGGATCTATGTAAACTCCTAGAAATTTCGTGAGGGGAAAAATCCGATCTAGTCGGACTACACCGGCGGAATAAGCGCCTGGCCGAGGTAAAACGTACAGGGAGTCGAAATAACATCTTAGCTTAGTGTCTTCGTATCTATTGGTATCATTCTGAATATATAGTACTGACCTATTTGAGATTCCTTGGCCGGAGGAGGAGAGGTCTGAAAATACAACTCGTTAAATGTTGATGATTTCTAGTGAGATAGTTCGTGTCCGCGCTGGATTGCTTAAATAGGGTGAGCAGGCCTGAGCCGAGCCTGAGCAAAGGCGGCGCTGGTTATGTGAGGCAGAGAGTTGGGAAGCGCAAACATTCCGGTGGTAAAATAGCTGGCCACAGTTGTTCCTTGGTGACTCTTTGTCGGTTGTGGAAAGTAGGTAATGGGGCCTAGTCCGAAAGACAAAACTGCAAAGAAGATGGTACACTCACTAGACTCGGCTCAAACCGCCGCCAAGTCATTCGATATGAAAGGCCATCTGATCTTTCGGCTGACGTCGCCGCCGACCGCTATTTGAACACTTATGCAAGCAAGTACGTGGAAGCCACAAGTGTGTTTGGCCGGAGGATGTACAGTACACCAGGCTTCGTACAAGCCCAATCGTTTCTTCTCAGACTTACTCAAGTGACCGCCATCCGTCGAGAATCTGTAAGCGGCGGTCTGTCTATATACCATTTTGCGGTAGCAATTCTTCTTATCTTATAGTAGTCTCTACTCCCATAAGGAGCGGTGGTGGGGTGTGAGTCGGTTAAGCGTGTTGGTCTTTGTGCTGGCAACTCTCGTTCAACCATCTGCTCGATGTCCGTACTCTCTACTGCCTTAGACAAAGATGTCCATGGATTAAGCAATGTGGGAACCGTCCACTAGGTCACAGGAGAATTAGCACTTTCGAGTGTTGCAATATTCTGGTATAGTTAACGGTCAAGGTGATGCAGGCGGACTCCTATCTTACCTCGAGATCGTAGATGAGCACCTCCATAAATGACAATTATCATACGGTCTTAATTCATCACTACAAGAATTCCGACTTAGCCTAGGTAACCTCTACCTGGGCGTGCGCTAGTCCCGGCCGCTCCCACGAAATCAGCAAAGCGGAACATATGAGCGAACTCGACCTATAATTGCCCGTTGGTACGAAAGCATAATGCTTGCAAAGCTGCTGATACTCACCTACAGACGAGAAGAGGAAGTGATCAAGAACTGTGTCGGATCAACATCACATCACGTGTGCGTCTCGTACAGGGTCTATCATGCCTTCCTGATACGTTATAATTTAAGTACAAGAGGACAATTTTGGATCCTCAGACTGGTGGTCAGATCGAGATACCCAACAGGGTACCAGCGGAGTCGACCTTGAACCTGTGGCCAATTATGCATCCTAAGATCAAGGAAATATGCGAGAAGTCACCATTGGGAGGGATAGTGCGATTTATGATCTAGTTGGCCGGACTAGGCAAATTGGTAAACAACAGTATATGGTCGAATCGAAAATGTGACAGACTGCATGCTAATAAATATATTATATAGCTGGACAGTACGTGGCTTATACACGAAGTGATGGAAATAGATGGAGGTATTTAATGATGCAAGAGTATCTTTCGTTCAAGACCCAAATACAGAAGAAGTCGGTGGAATACGTGTGTCTACCAAAGGGCGATTGGGGCTTCAGGCAATGAAATTGCAAGTGTAGCAGCAGCTGTGCCCTCGATCTCCCAGCCTGGACGAGACTTTCCTCCCCCGCTCTGCAAATAAAGGGGTTTTTATTCGCCCAAATCACTGCATCAAACCAATGTAGTAACGCAGCCCCTCCTCGCCTGACCCATTGCACGGGACATACTGGGACAATGAGAGCGCTGGAGCCAGCGGTGCTGGAGGTACTGACCATGCAAGCTTGGCAGACATCCTTCAAAACACGTCTGGAAGAGAATGAGACACTCATTGGCTTAGATGCTGTTTTGACGGCCTTGGGTAAGCCCTGTCTTCCTGATATCAAAGCTCTTTGAGTTTGTGCCGAGCTGCAAAAATATCTTCGCAATCCAGCTTAAATCTTGGAGTAGCATGGAAAGAATTGACAAAAAGTCATATCAATATGGCAAATCACCAGAGATTGATTTCAAGGTTATGCAAGGTTCTGTAAAGCAAGGGTAGGAATCAAAGATACGAAGACTTTGAGCAACTATCATTCTCCGACGCATAGTACCTGAGAAACTGAAGCTTAGATACAACTTTAATACTCATCCTTCGGATCTCCGTACACATAATCTGATTGCTCCCACCCATGCTCACCGAATCTATCTAGTAGCGGTTTCACAAACTCGCAGTCTTCGGGATTCTTATAGTAGGTAGCACCAGCCATCTCCATAGCTTTGCACCTCTCTTCCATCGTATGAGCATTTCTCATCCTCCACACGCCAGGTCTCATACCAAACCGGTTCCTGCTAATCTCCCTCATCACCCAAACTCCGCCCTCCTCAGGCCATCCTAGCAGAAGACCTTCTTTTTCCCTTACTGTTGTAGGTCTCCCCAAGTAGAGAGTTGCCAACTGATAATCCCCATAGTTGCGCCACCATTTCCCACCCACCCTGCGCAGCTGCCGACAAAACTCGTCTTCCTCCGTGGCATTATAGGAGCGCTGGACGCTTTCGAAACGTGGTAGCTTTAGGAAGTCAAGCTCGACACTGCTGAGATGCGTGCCGACAATAATACCGCCGACGTTAGGCCAGCACATCACCGTGTTTTGATTCCCAAGACTGATCAACTCTAGACGTTCGGTGGGTTCTTCATCGAATGGTATGTCTGGCACTCGAGCGCTCTGATCTTCCAAGTCCCGTACGATTCTCTCTTGTTCTGCATTACCGTTCAACTTCAATGTTCGAGAAGTCCGGAGGGACTGGAATAGAGAAACTGCCCCGAAAATGGCCAAGATGAACAGGCCAAGAAGCAACAACCTCCGAGGATGTCTAACGTTCATGATGTCTGATGCTTCTGAGATCTATGATTGATTAGTTGGAAGCTCAGTTTCCTGACGACTTGGCAGTGCGTGGCCGGCATAGTACACTATGAGCAGGCTATTCGAGTTGTCATGCTCGAGAAAGCTCATGACACGCGCTTGTGACTTTTGCCCAGGCTTATCACTTGGAATATGATATTCCTGTACATCGAAATGATAAAAGCCCTCAAGCACTCGTCGTAAACTATCCACTTCCTCTCTAACGCCAAGGTTGTCATCTGTCCAGCTCAGTAAAAGAACATGGACTTCTGTATATCGACTTTGAGTTCGTATTGGCCAGATTGCATTGGTAGCTTCTCTAAGGTCAGATGCAAATTTCTGTACGTTGGCTATGTGCTTGTCAACCAAGGAGATATCGTGAGTATTCGCCAACCGAAGGAAACCGTTCTTTTGGAGCTCCCGTTCCTATTGTTTATTCAAATAAGCTTAGTACTGCGCAGACAAGTTTCGCCGAATGTAGACTCAGCTTCTGATCAACACACCTCTCTAGTCAAGGGAACCTCTGACGTCCCCGGAACAGAGGACCATGTGTTGCCCATGTCTCAATCTAAATATCAGAATATTAAAATTTTATGTTCAGTTACAACGTAGGGCGATGCGCAGTGCTCAATTGTCTGTAACAAGCCTCTGACTCTAAGCTTCATGTCAGCGTCTGAAAGCTAAACTCGATGATGAGCTATACGAAACGTCGTATGAAAAGTCCGAAAGACTAGACGCCAGAAGGTCCAATATGCGAGGACGCAGTATTTACCACAAAGCAAATGAGGCTGTGAGACAGCGGTCTGGTCGCACCTTACTATACCCGAACTGGACGCCGATAAAAAAAAAATGGCCAAGTCCCCAACCCAAACGGTTTTGGCTGAAGTCCGAATTCTGTGAGGAGAATTTTAGATGAGTGAGACAGTATGTGTCTAAGCCATCATAAAACTCGTATTCGAGTCGTCAATCCAATGGTGGAAATCGGCCTTTGTTATTCGTGTAGACTCGAGAAGCAGACCCGAAATTTTCGACGCCTATTTTTTAGGGTTCTCATGTGTGGCGCTCATTATAGATGCGAACTAATTCAGCACGGTTTCAGGGCACGCATCGATAACGAGGTGTGTGTCATTGGGTGGGGGAATGGAGAAGTCGCTTCAGGGAAGAAAAAAAAAATTCACTGTCACGTGGCAGGCAATGACGCTACGCTCAACAATTGGAGAAACATCATATATCCTTCAAAGATGGACGAGATGCTCCTACTGTCATAACGTCCAGCCATCGCAATGGCGTCGCCAACCTCCTCAGCGGTCGTCAAAATCTGGCTCTCGGAGCTCAATTCTCACAGCCAAGAAGGTGAGTCAACCTGTTCAAGAGTAGAGAGTATCATCTTTCAGCTGTTCTCTGAGCTGTAGCTGTTTTTGCCTCCGGAATCAAATCAGTAGTACTTCAGGGAAGCCAATCAGAATCTTCCCAAATCGGATGGGCGAATGCGAATGCTGACTTCCGGCCCTCGACAGGAGCCAACAATGATCCGAATTACTACGTCTCTAACCCCGAAGTACTCATCACTTCTTCCGATCCAGTCAGCTTCACCCTTGGCACCGGCTCTCAAGTTCTATCATCCGTGCTTCACTCATGCGAGTCCACACTTCACGAGCTCATCATCGTGACCTGTTTTTGTAAGTCGCCGCAGAGATAGGGAGACAAAAGATCAGCCATCCAGCCCTTTTAAGCAAGGGTAGTTAAATTGCTCAATTCAACCCAACGATCCGAATCTAATCATTCATTCCTTTTGAACACTCGGGATTACAGACCCCAAATCCCTTGTCAACGAATGCTCTCTAACGCAGTCTTTTGTAGGGGCTACCTCTTCCTCCCAAGCCGCCATAAAGTCTCTCCTGCTCAACCTTTCCCACAAGGCCAAAACCCGGCGTCCAGGCCTTCCACTGTGCAAAATACGCGTCCGGATCTGCCTTTCTTCAGTTTCCATCTCTCAAAAGCTCTTCCACACCACCTCAGTGAACGGTCACGTCTACCCTCCAGAGTCATGGAGGAAACTTGGTCTGCCGTCTTTAGAGCAATTGGGAGGGCTTGATTTGGTTGTAAAGAGCATCTTCATCCGTCCATTTTCTGTCATGCACTCCAAATTCATCCTCATGGACCGCGAGAGGGCTTGGTTTCCGAGCTGTAATGTGAGCTGGGAGGAATGGTCCGAAGGGTGCATTGAGCTACGGGGAGGAATCACTGCAAAACTGTTCGACTTCTGGACCGCATTCTGGGGGCGCGAGGGAGGTGGAATGGAAGTCCCTGAAGCACTCTTTGACGTTTCCAATACTGGGCGCGGGGAGTTCGGTGAAATCAATCTTGGAGGCCCAGCCATCCCCACGAGGACGATGTCAGGCTTGCTGGGCCGCATAGACTTACCGCCATCCGCAACGCAGACGATTCTGCTCCCATCCCCGCACCATCGCAACCCAAAGTTTCAATTCGGATCAACGATTCAGGCACCATCAACCCCACTCAACGTCTTCATCCTTACCCTGCTCGCAACAGCAACCCGCAATATATGGATGCAGACACCGAACCTCACTTGCGGTCCAGTTCTGGTGAGTTTCAGGGATTGAAAATGCTTCGTATCCTGGCCTGGCCGATGAGCTATGGATCATGAATACTCTCGGGATCAGAATCTTTTAAATTGGGTGAATGATTACTGACTCCTGGGTAATCTACAGAAAGCGCTCCTCGCCGCCCTGAGCCGCGGGATAGATATAACCATCGTCACTTCTCGACGCCTGATGATTCTGGAACAACTCGTAACCGCAGGTACGATTACCGAATATGAGATTTGGAAACTACAACGGCGGTATCGCCGCCTACTCGCTTCGCATCGAGATCCGGAGGCCGGAATGCCCAAACCCGTGAGTTCTCAATTCTTCAAATCTAGTGAGTGATTGCTTACTCCCTCTTTAGGGGACGCTGAAGATCGGATATTTTTCACCCAAGCAAGGGGCAGGCGAGCCAGTGAAGAGCCATCTGAAGCTAGTTGTCGTTGATGAGGACGTTACAGTGTTGGGAAGTGGTAATATGGACAGAGCTAGTTGGTTCACAAGTCAGGAGTTGGGCGTTGCTCTTCTTTCTAAGGAGGTGGCGGAGAATGTGAGAGATTGCGTTGCTTCGGAGCTGGAGGATCGGGTGGAGTGGGTGTCTGGTTGAAGAGCTTGAGACGCGACTGAAGGATTGGTATGTGTGCAAGCTAGCAACGAGCTCCTCAATATAGAGACGTAATTAGAATAATAATGAAGTCGGTTTCGAGTCACTAGAGCCATCCAGACCGTCACGTGAAATCAGCTCAGTTTCCTCCCAGGCGTCGTGATTTCACAAACTACTGTTTGCAAATGCAAATCCAGTACTATTGTGCATCAAGTTCCATGTAGTCTAAATTTCAAACGATAGGACTAGCAACAATTTTGCCAGGCATCTGTCTTGGTCGATGGTCACGTGAAAATGCTTGAGGGTTTCGAGTCATGGTAAAATTGTCTAAGGAACAATAGTGGCAAAGACCTACTAATATAAATCTAAAATACTGAAGTAAGATAGGCAGAAGTCGGGCCGTCTAGCCTCGTGCATGAAATTCCCTCCGCGAATTCGAGGGGCAATCTATTGGCCTCCTCCTTGGTCTATATCACGGCGTTGATGTGTTCCATCGTCTGCTCCATCGTCTGCTCCATCGTCTGCTCCATCGTCTGCTCCATCGTCTGCTCCATCGTCTGCGCCATCACCTTGATACAATCACTCGCGCTGCGAAGCAATGTCATACTGCTGGAATTTTCTGGATCCTGAAGTTGTCTGACTATCTCTAAGAGTTTCTGTTCGCTTTCATGGTATTTGTCGATCTGGCTCGGCTCTTGAGGTTGTTTGGTGGTCTGCGCGTCGGTAGATTTGCTGGCAGTGAACGGAATAGAAGGTGAAGACTTTCTCTTTCTTGACCCAGATTTACTCGTCGGAGGCGAGATGTAAGCCTCGCTATTGCCAGATAGCCCCGCATCGTTATGGACTCGTTTCAAGTGATCTCTCAAATTCCAGTGGCGGGGGAATCCGTTACCAGCCACGCCTCTCTCACAGCCTTCATACGTGCAGAGGTACGGCTTGTCCCCGTGTCCGTGCATTGCATGTGCTTCTCTCTCGTGGCGAAGAAGACAAGCGGTAGAGGCAAACCTGGAATTTTCACAGGCGACTATCTTGCAACGATAAGGCTTCAAATGAGAGTCAACGAATTTACTGCAGTCATCGTGTCAGCACTCTCAGGCCTGAACTGAGTGAGAGGGGTCATACTCGTAGTTGCATTTGAGTCTCTCAGGTTTGTGCATGCAGCCGTCTTGTCCCTCCCAAGGGCAATGGTATAGGCCATCAGCTTTTGGAGTAACATTTTGGTACAAGGGGTGGTCGTGCGCTGTATTGTCAGTCTCGAGGCTCAAGCGATTTACCATCCTAAAGGATTCATTAGATGACTCAGAAGTGCTGGTGCTGCTCGGATGGATGGCAGCCGCGGCCAAATCGTTTGCAATTTTAGATTGCCTAGAGCCAACAGGCTTTCTCATAACTCTGTCACCAGTCGAGCTAGATGCTATACTGGCAGGAGGCGAGGCAAATTGCATGTTGAACTTTGGCGTGTCCTTTTGAAGCCACCAGTCGCAAGATAATGAACTAGAAGCCACGCTGGGAGAAGAAGACGGGAGCGATCGTTTGAGAGCATTGATCGCGCCTTTCTCGCCTGCTAGCACACTCAAAGGCGGGTCTCGCACACAAGGCTCCTCTTCCCCAGGTAAACCCAACCCAACCAATCCATAAAAATACTCCAAAACCTGGGGATAGCGTTGGACGGATGCTCTCCAGTCTTCATCGATTCCACGCTTTAGTTCTGCATCAGCGGCGGCAATTTCGGAGGGATGGGGCGGGGCTTGGTGATAATGGGATAAACGCTCAGTTATACGGTGAATCTGTGAGGCGTGGGGTTCTTTCCTGTGAGAAGTGAGGGTGCTAAAGTAGGAGAGGATGCAGTCTTGAGCGTGTCTACGGACCCAGGACCTATTTGCCAAACGTCAGCAAACATCAAACATAAGGATACAAAGAGAGGAAGGGGGAAACGGAAGGATGTGGCTAAAGTCGCCGGGGAAGCGAACAAACCTTATCTCGTTGAACACACTTGTCATCGTCCTCTGCTCCGCCTGCCTGATCGCAACATCGAGACCTTTAACCTCACAGTCGCATCGTGTGATTGCGGACTGGCTACATATCGCGCAATCTGGTTCAATGACTGTCATCCCTAGATCCCAGATTAATGAAGGACGGAGTGAATTCTGACCAAACTTTGTGGTCTCTTGGTCGTTGAAGTAGGGATTCTCAGCCTTCTCTGGACTCCGCTCCAACGAAGTCTGGTGCGAGGCAGCTTGGAATTCTGTAGTCATTGAATCTTTTTCGTCTCTAAGGGAGCTAGCTAGATGTTTAGGGGCCCATGATGACGAGTTGCCGCTTTCTTCCACCTCACACTTTATTTGGGGATCGTAGAGAGAGGTCATTTCCGTATTGGTCCCGGGGCACGTGGTTGGGATCTCGAGATGGTCAAGTTTGCAAGCTTTGTTCTCGGATGTGACAAAGCCAACAAAACTGTACGCTGGGTTTTCTGGAAGTAGATTCCAAGTCGCGACGGGCATTCGAACAAGCAGAAGTGTAGAGAAGCTGCTGTATCTACCCTCTATCTTGACATCCTTGCATTCCGGAGGGGCAATTCGAAGCCATTCGAGCCAAGCCGCTTGATCAAAGGTGTCGCTCTCCAGACGGATAGCGAGGAGAACCTGTGGATACTCGATTTCTTTCTCATTCGAACGCTGCCGTTTCAAATCGCATGTTGTATTCAAGCCAGCTTCGCTCGATCGTTTTCTCTTTAACACTGGACCGTGTTGTCTATCCGGTGGCTTGGCAGGCGTTGCAATGGAGCCTGCCGCATCATTGGAAGTACTCGAGGATTCTAAAATGGAGGCCGGCGGCTTGAGTGGAGCAATAATAATGCTCCGGCGTGGTTCTGTCTCACAAATGATGGTGTAGATGGGGGTTCGTCGTGGTTGCCGCTCGTATGCCAATTTACCATCAATGTCTCTGATAAACTTTCTATCTTGATCCTGGACCAAACATGGTGTCCAACACATCAGTCGGTTCAGCACCCGCACATGTAGCTCGCCAACAGAGAATGGAGGCCCTTGGGATGCACTGGCCAATATCTGTGTGAGCGCCTTACTGAAGGAATGCTCGCAGACCGGAGGAGCCATGGTCTCATAGCCACAGGCAGATATCACCTCTGTCACGCCTTTGTATCCGCCAATGGAAGGGGAGATGGTGGTCGCAGCCGAGTGACAACAATCGTAAAGGAGCAAGACGTCAGAGTGTGCTTCCTCTAGCATTGACTGAATTCCTCCGCATGCTAGGGATGGAGATCGCGGACTTCGATTGCTAGTTTCGTACTTCAGTCAGCACCTGCTTGGCTGAGATTGTGCGAGAGATGGTTCAGCTTACGCATGCCACATCGGGGCAGTATTTGATTGATTCTTTTTCGCGTGGCCAGCGTAATACACTATGAGTAATGTATCTTTTCCATCGTTCTCGAGGAATTGCAGTATGCGGCGCTTGAGAGAAGTGTCCGGTCTCTCGTCTGGTATCTTGTAGGATTCCACTTGGTAGTGATACAGATCTTGGAATACATGTTGAAGATCATTTGATTCTGACACAACTCCAAGATCGTCGCTCTCCCATCGGAGAAAAAGGGCGTAGACTTTGGAGTACCTCGATTCGTGTCGTCGGGACCATACAGCATGTGTAGCAGCCTCAAGGTCAGCAGTGAGGTCTGCAAGGGTGGGGATATGCTTCGAAACGTAAGATATATCGTGGGTATTTGGAATGAGCTCAATAAACCCATCTGAGAGTACATCCTGCTTTGTGGACGTTAGTTTAGGCTCCAATTGGCGTAGAAGGCGTCCTACCTCGCTCCCCACACGGGTATCGTCACTGGACGGGGAGGAAGACATAATTTTACGACGTTCAATGGCCCTGTCGTTAGCTTGTTCCCGGCAAGGCCACTATGATGGATCCCAGAGGTCGAAACAATATGTTTTCAGCAAAACATTGGTGTTTTGTCGTTGGATTGACGAGGCTGAGAGCCTCACTAATCTTTGACTTCGGTGAGTGCTTTGGGATGATACAGGGATGGTAGCTTGATTGGCTGACACGACACGTGGTTACAGACAAAAAGACGAAAATGGGACTTCAATGAAATATAATGTCGATAAAACTGTATCGACTCTCAAATTTCAATTCAAATTTTCCCATAATACAACTCGGGCGTAGAACTAGATGTTGATGCTAACAGGGGCAGTTGGGCTTGGCCCTGGCGGGGCGGAAGAACCCCAATTTCATGAGCGTATCCAAAGCTTCACTTGAATTACCTTGACTACAGTAAAACCTGCCTATAACGAATCTGGATATAACGAACGCTAACAAATCCCTCGATATAACGTACGAGACGAAAAGCTTTACAGGGTAGGAAGACAGAAATTCTATATAACGATCTCTGGATATAACGAATTTTTGGGCCCTCGCCCATACAGATTTTTCGTGTTCGTTATAACCAGGTTTTACTGTACCACATCCGAACTGTGCTCAATCTTTATCGAGGGACTTTTCTCTCGATACCAGACGAGAGGAACGGTCAGCATATATCAACAATTTGACCTGCTGATGGCAGGCGGATGTGAAAATTCCCGAGCCAGTTATATGCATTCTTTCGGATCTGAGCGATGGCCCACCAGGCCAGCGATGATTGGCTCGCATTTCTCGCATTTCTCGCATTCGCGCCACATCACTTCCTTCGTGAACCTTGGCGACAAAAGAAAGGCTGAAGTGTTGCCAAGAACCTTAAAGTGCAGCTACAAGTGCCTCTAAATCTAGGGCCTTTGGTGGCAATTGACAGGGCTGTGATGTTTATTTATCGTTTGATAGTTTATCCCATGGGCGGAAACATGGCTATCCGTTCTAGAAACGAGGGAGAATGGCCGTCGTCATGAGTTGAATACCATAGCCAAGCACCACTATTGTCCAACAGATATTCCGATATGTATTCGGATTAAGATTTGCAACCACAAGTACAAGCCAAGAAAGATGTGTTATGGATATGAAGGCACCCGGGTACCGAATATGCCGTCAGCCACTGCATAGTACTTTAGATGCACGTCGTCGATCTTCGCGGAAATTTTGTTAGATTGATTATTTATTATTTGACAGCTGATAGCCTCTCGTCCTTTGTTAATTACAACGTACGACAACATCGTTCTTCCTCACGCCATTCATTGTTTGTCTACTCACTCCATCGACTGGGAACAAGACAAACAACATGTCTGCACCATGGGGTGCAATCCCTCAGGCACAAGGCGTTGTTCATGATATGGGGGTTTTCGTTTCTGGAGGAGGCAAAGGCACGTATGATGAGAAGATTGAGCAGCCAGCTGCTCTGCTACCCCCCGAGGATAATGACTCCAATGCGGAACGAGACGAGACAGTCACAAAACTAGCCAGGACTTTCACACAACACTCGATCAAGACCGCCGACGGTCACTATGTCAACCCGTTCGAGACAACCGATGACCCATTACTCAATCCCCATTCTGGTAGCTTCAGCCAGCGAGCCTGGATAAAGACCTTGATTGGTATTGCTTCTAGAGATCCGGAACGGTATCCAGCGAGAGTTGCTGGAGTTTCATACAAAAACTTAAATGTGCACGGATTTGGCCAGCCTACGGATTATCAGAAGACCTTTGGGAATTATCCGCTGGCGATCACCAGTCTTTTCAATAGGTTCAGAGGTGATAAGGGGAAGACGAAGATTCAGATACTCAGGAATTTTGATGGCTTGGTCAAGAGCGGAGAGATGTTGGTGGTTCTTGGGCGTCCGGGAAGGCACTTTATCCCAACTTCTCAAAATTGTTCACAATGCTAATCCGAGTTCTAGTGGTTGTTCGACGCTCCTGTTCGTGTTCTATCCTTTCTTCCTATTGCACAGCGTTTCAGGAGTTGCGAGGAGATGTTACTCCTATCCTCGCTTCTCCTGGGTCTTTCGCGGGACTCTGGATCAATTCCGCAAGAAGTAACACTGACTCCAAGATGCTGAATAGTAAGACTATATCTGGAGAGACCCATGGTTTCTTCATAGATGATTCAAGCCAGATCAACTATCAAGGTGCATTCTTTTGTTGTCTGAAGTTGTGCGCTGCTAATTTGGCCAGGTATCCCCAAGGAGATCATGCACAAGGTATGTAATTCTCAGAGCAACTTTGCCCTCTCGTTAGGTAAATGCTAACTCCGAGCACAGAACTTCAGAGGCGAGGCAATCTATCAAGCGGAAGTCGATGTCCATTTCCCACAATTGACCGTTGGGCAAACTCTTGCATTCGCGGCTGAGGCTCGAGCTCCTGAAAATCGACCACCCGGAGTGACTCGCGAACAATATGCCACGCATTGTAGGGACGTGGTAATGGCAGTATTTGGGTTGTCGCACACAATCAACACTAAAGTTGGTAATGATTTTGGTATGTTTGGTCTACCCCGTACCCCTGATCTAAATGCTAACCATTACAGTTCGCGGGGTATCTGGCGGCGAGCGAAAACGCGTCAGTATTGCTGAAGCAGCATTAGGAGGTAGTCCCCTGCAATGCTGGGACAATAGTACAAGAGGGTTGGATAGTGCAACAGCATTGGAATTTGTCAAGTCCTTACGCTTATCTTCAGATTTGACCGGTGCTACATGTGTGGTTGCCATTTACCAAGCTTCCCAAGCTATTTACGATGTCAGACAATGCCTCAATCCTGCTTTGATCATGGGCTAATCCTGTTAGACCTTCGATAAAGTATCAGTCCTCTACGAGGGACGACAAATCTATTTCGGTCACAAGGATGCTGCAAAGAACTTTTTCCTCGAGATGGGCTTCGTATGCCCTGAGCGACAGACTACAGCCGATTTCTTGACTTCGTTAACCAGCCCTTCAGAACGAACAGCTCGTGACGGCTGGGAAGCTCGTGTACCGCACACCGCGGAGGAATTTGAGAGACGCTGGCTGGAAAGCAATGACCATGCACACCTAATCCAAGAGATCGATGCTTATAACCAAGAATTCCCTATCTCGGATGGCCATCACCTCCAAAAATTTCAGCAGGCAAGGAAAGCCCAGCAAGCAAAACATCAACGCGTCAAGTCTCCTTACACCATATCCGTCGCAATGCAGATCAAGCTTTGCATGAAACGTTCTTTCTGGAGAATACGGGGTGACATGTCAATATTACTCATTGGGGTTCTGGGCAATAACATCATGGGCTTGATTGTCGCCAGTGTATTTTTCAATTTGAATAATGACACCGCCTCGCTATATAATAGGGGCGCACTGCTTTTCTTCGCAATTCTCCTCAGCGCTTTCTCTTCCATGTTGGAAGTATGTGTCCTAGTATACAAATTTTTAGTCGGCGCTAACAATTTGGTAGATTCAAACACTATACGCCCAGCGTCCCATCGTCGAGAAACAATCGAAATATGCCTTTTACCATCCCTTCGCCGAGGCCATAGCCGGAATGATTGCAGACTTACCACAGAAAATCGTCACAGCTGTGACTTTCAACGTAGTTCTGTATTTCATGACGAACTTGAGGCGGACCCCGGAAGCGTTCTTCATCTACATGTTATTCAGTTTTACCGTCGTCCTATCTATGTCTATGGTTTTCCGCACAATTGGCGCTCTCTCTCGAACGGTATCGCAAGCAATGGCACCCTCCGCTGTCCTCATCTTGGCTTTGGTCCTGTACACTGGATTTGCTGTCCCTGTCAGAGATATGGTTCCTTGGTTCCGATGGATCAATTATATCGATCCCGTTGCATATGGCTTTGAAGCTTTGATGATAAACGAGTTCCGGAACAGGCAAATCCCTTGCAGTGCATACGTACCGACTGGCCCAGGGTACTTGGATGTCAGTCCGGAACAAAAGATCTGTTCAACCACTGGGGCAGCCGCTGGCGCAGATTTTGTTGATGGAAATACCTACCTTATTGTTAATTACCGATATGACCCTTCGCATCTCTGGAGGCAAGTAATCATCTGCCCTGTTGCAACCTTGCACTAACATTGACAGGAATCTTGGCATTCTTTGGGCACTGACTGTCTTCTTCTGTGCCTTCTACCTTCTGTGCACAGAATATATCAGTGCTCAAAAATCCAAAGGCGAGGTCTTATTATTCCCCCGTACCAAGGCCCCGAAGATCAAAGCTGCGAAGAAAGACATCGAGGAAGCTTCACCAGACAGAGCCGACCGGGATATGGTAGTCGCTGCGAAGACCGAAACCAAGGTGCCAGTCAATATCCAGAAACAAACCGCCATATTTCACTGGGATGGAATAAATTACGACATCAAGATCAAGAAAGAGCCTCGACGTCTCCTGGACGATGTAGACGGTTGGGTCAAACCTGGTACACTAACAGCATTGATGGGTGTATCTGGGGCCGGCAAGACAACTCTCCTCGATGTTCTTGCTTCTCGGGTTACAATGGGTGTTGTTACAGGACATAAGTATGTTGACGGCCGCCCTTGTGATTCCGGCTTCCAACGCAAAACCGGATATGTCCAGCAGCAAGACTTACATTTGGCAACCTCTACTGTCCGCGAAGCACTCACATTCTCAGCTGTGCTCCGACAACCTAACTCTATCCCGCGCCAGGAGCGCATTGCTTATGTTGATGAAGTCATCACACTACTTGAAATGGAATCCTACGCCGATGCCATTATTGGTGTGCCAGGAGAAGGCTTGAATGTCGAGCAACGTAAACGCCTGACCATCGGAGTAGAGATGGCTGCGAAACCTGCTCTTCTACTCTTTCTCGACGAACCTACATCCGGACTCGATTCTCAAACTGCATGGTCTATTTGTAGTCTCTTGCGAAAGCTCGCGAATAACGGCCAAGCAATTCTTTGTACTATCCACCAACCATCAGCAATCTTATTCCAAGAATTTGATCGATTGCTGTTCCTTGCCAAAGGTGGCCATACTGTCTACTTCGGAGATATTGGCAAGGGTAGCAAAACGCTGACGTCTTACTTCGAACGCAATGGTTCTCGTCCCTGTGGTGCGGAGGAAAACCCCGCGGAATGGATGCTGGATGTGATCGGGGCAGCTCCTGGCTCAAACACTGTAATAGACTGGGTGTCTACCTGGAATAAGTCACCCGAGCGTGAAGAAGTCAAACGCCAACTCCGAGTCATGAAATCCGAACTCTCACAAAGGCCGATCCAAAACGACGACCCTGACGCGCTCAAAGAATACGCTGCACCATTTACAGCCCAACTCCCCGTCGTACTTACTCGAGTTTTTGAACAGTACTGGCGCACTCCTTCTTATCTTTATTCGAAATTCCTCCTGGTTACTGTATCTTACCTCTTCATCGGCTTCTCCTTGTTCAATACACCCGTCTCTCTCCAAGGAACGCAAAACCAACTACTTAGCATCTTCATGCTTTTTACCATTTTCGGTAATTTAGTCCAGCAGATCATGCCCCATTTCGTTACCCAACGCTCTTTATACGAAGTCCGCGAACGACCCTCAAAAACGTATTCTTGGCAAGTCTTCATCACGAGTAACATTATCGTCGAACTGCCTTGGAATACCCTCTGCGCAGTTATCATCTTCGTCTCGTTCTATTACCCAATAGGCATGTACAAGAATGCCGTCGCTGCCGGCCAAACCGTTGAACGCGGCGGGCTCTTCTTCCTCTTCATTTGGGTGTTCTTAATTTTCACTTCGACATTCGCGGATATGGTTATAGCAGGCATCGAGACAGCTGAAGCAGGCAGCAATCTCGCAAACATGCTGTTTTCGATGTGTCTGATATTCTGTGGCGTACTTGCCAGTCCAACCGCTCTCCCCGGATTTTGGATCTTCATGTATAGAGTCAGTCCGTTCACCTACCTCGTGGACGGCATTCTCTCCACGGGACTCGCAAATGCTCTAGTCACTTGTTCCGATATCGAATATTTGCACTTCGATCCTCCGAACGGCAGCACTTGTGGTCAATACTTAGCCAACTACATTTCTTTTGCGGGAGGATATGTCAATAATCCGGAAGCGACGACGAACTGTGATTTTTGTACCGTGAGGGAGACGAATGCGTTGCTGGAGGGCTTGGGTCTGAGTTATTCCTTGAGGTGGAGGAATTTTGGCATCATGTGGGCGTTCATTGTTTTCAATGTTGTCGGAGCTATTTTTCTGTATTGGTGGGTTAGAGTTCCCAAAAAAGCCAAGGAGCAAAACGAGCCTATCGTTGTCGACAATGGAGAGAAGGAGGGTGCTGGTGAGGCAGCTTTGGCGGGAGTGGGACGCCCAGAGTCTATGCCCACTACAGCTGTGGCTGCTAGTGAGAAGACGGAGGGACAGATTGACGGATAACATGAAATTTGTGCGGAGCCAAGTCAGGCCACATTAGTTGAGGATGAAGGAGGAAAGCATGTGAAGTGAAAGAGAGGGAGGCGTTCTGGATTCCGTTGAGGCGTTGTTAAATAGCGAGACGTTGCATTGTTTTCGGAATAGGGACGATGGGAAGCTCCTTCAATTACTGCTCTAGCTATTTAGGTTTCTTTCCCTACTGGTGGGTCTTCCCCTGTATTTATAGAGCGCTGATATTTACTCAAAAATAACCGATTCTTTAACAAATTACAAAATCTATAACCCAGAAATATCCCGACATACGTTCCGTCCACTATGTTTTGCCCGGGTGACCCCAAAAGTTCCTCATCCTTTGTCGTCGACAATCTTTCCCTCATCCTATCACGTGAAGGTGGAAAAGTTAAAACGATTCATATTGAGAAGGGTAGAGAGCGTAGTCGACAAAGGGGCTACCAGGTCAAATCTAATCACAACGGATACAAGGCACTCAAAGAACCAGTTCTTGGTCTATTATCGATTGTATTAGGAGGAGAAAAAAGAAGTAAAAGCAACGCAGAGGCTTAAGGTTTAAGTACAAGGCCACGGGAGCTTAGGGTGCTTAGTCATCACGTGATTGTGATACTAACGCTCCACTGTCAGATTTATTGCTTAGTGGGGCAGGGCAGGGTCACGTGGACGCTAGTGAAAGAGCTTCGGTGAAGTGATATTTCAGGTGTACTTTTCTTGATTCTTATTCCAGTTCTACCTGCAGTAGAGCCTGTATATATAGAGCTCTGTACAGCTCGTACACATGTACCTTACGGACGAGTCTACGGAGCCTTCAGATATCGGGTCAGATATCGGGTCGGATTAATCGGGTGAGATCG